>SJYX01015344.1:174919-195108 GCA_006410675.1 Oreotragus oreotragus | reverse complement strand
TTGAGGAAAGTAAAAGAGGAGAGTGAAAAAGTTGGCTTAAAGCTCAACATTCAGAAAACGAAGATCATGGCATCCGGTCCCATCACTCCAGGGGAAATAGATGGAGAAACAGTGGAAACAGTGTCAGACTTTATTTTTTGGGCCTCCAAAATCACTGCAGATGGTGATTGCAGCCATGAAATTAAAAGATGCTTACTCCTTGGGAGAAAAGTTATGACCAACCTGGATAGCATATTCAAAAGCAGAGACATTACTTTGCCGACTAAGGTCCATCTAGACAAGGCTATGGTTTTTCCAGTAGTCATGTATGGATGTGAAAGCTGGACTGTGAAGAAAGCTGAGCTCTGAAGAATTGATGCTTTTGAACTGTGGTGTTGGAGAAGACTCTTGAGAGTCCCTTGGACTACAAGGAGATCCAACCAGTCCATTCTGAAGGAGATCAGCCCTGGGATTTCTTTGGAAGGAATGATGCTAAAGCTGAAACTCCAGTACTTTGGCCACCTCATGAGAAGAGTTGACTCATTGGAAAAGACTCTGATGCTGGGAGGGATTGGGGGCAGGAGGAGAAGGGGACGACCGAGGATGAGATGGCTGGATGGCATCACCGACGCAATGGACGTGGGTTTGGGTGAACTCCGAGAATTTATGGACAGGGAGGCCTGGCGTGCTGCAATTCATGGGGTCTCAAAGAGTCGGACACGACTGAGTGACTGAACTGAACTGCACTGAAAAAGTGGAAAGTGAAAGTGGGGCTTCCCTGTTGTCTCAGATGATCAAGAATTTACCTATAATGCAGTGGTTTTTTATAGTGTTTTACTAACAGTAGAACTTCTTTCAAAATTAGAGTCAATCCTCTCAAATCAACTAAGTTTATGTCATATTCTGAATCCTTTGCTGTCTTTTCAACAATCATCATATCATCTTCACCAAGAGTAGATTGCATCTCAAGAAACCTCTTTCTTGGCTCACCCATATGAAGCAACTCCTCACCTATTCAATTTTCATCCCAAGATTTCAAGAATTCAGTAACATCTTCAAGTTTCACTCCTCCTTTTCTTGCTGTTTCCAATATAGCCACAGTTACCTCCTCTACGGAAGCCTTGAACCCCTCAAAGTCATCCATGAGGGTTTGAATCAACTTTTTCCAAACTCCCATTAATGTTGATATTTTGGCCTCTTCCCATGAATTGAGAGTGTTCTTACTGGCTCTAGGATGGTGAATCCTTTCCAGAATGTTTTTAATTTACTTTGCCCAGATTCATCAGAAGAATCACTATCTATGGCAGCCTCATGAAATGTATTTCTTAAGTGAAAGACTTGAAAGTTGAAATTAGTCCTTGATCCATGGGCTGCAGGACAGATGCTGTGTCAGCAGACATGAAAACATCATGAATCTCCTGCGTTTCCATCAGAGCTCTTGGGTGACCAGGTGCATTATCAATGAGCAGTAATGTTTCGAAAGGGATCTTTTATTCTGAGTGGTAGGTATCAATATGGAGCTTAAAATATTCAGTAACCATGTTGTTAACAGAGGTGCTGTCATACAAGCTTGAAAAGAAGAATAGAGTCCCTTAATTGTTTGGGTTACCTTGAACCTCAAGTGATTTTGGTTTTTTAAGTGGTAAAAAATAGTATTTAAGAGCACTGGTTCACAATTCAATCTGCTACTTTCTAATGTGTGATTGGTAAGGGCCACATTATAAACTGCTCTGATTTTTTGCTTTCTTGTCCATAAATTGGGAAAAATGATATTACTTTGTAAAGTTTTAGGGAGTTTAAAAAGTGATATGTATGTTTTAAATTAACTAAACCTAATATCACTGTATACCTTATCACAACAGTAGATCAAGTGTAAGATATTATAAATTATGATGATGTGTTACTCATTTCCTTTGTTAACTGAAATTTTCATTTTCCAATTGATGATGTTGAGACTTTGCACTAAATCTTGTGTCTCCCGTGATCTATAAGAAATCACAAGAGTTAGGTTTTCCTTACTGAAAAAATAACAAAGTAGCAGAATTCTTAATTTCTAGTTATATATAGGACAAAAGCATAAATCAGTAAAAGAAGCAGAAAATAATAGAGAAAACTACCAATTAATGCAAAATCTAGTTTTTCGAAAGAATCAGAAAATAAAATTGATAATTTATTTAGACTGATAGGGAAGAGAGACAGAAAGCACAGATTGCCAATTACAGAAAGAAAAAAAAAAAACAAACTATCCCTACAGACCCTACAGGCAGGAAATTATAATCAATACTATTATTAAATATTTTACATTGATAATATTCATAATTTAGATGAAGCAGACACATTTTATAAAAGACACAAACTATCAAATCCCATCCAAAGAACAATAGCTAGCCTGCCTCTTTATCTATTAAATAAACAGATTATTGGTTAAAAACTTCCCACAAAGAAAACTCCAGGCCCAGATGCTATCACTGGTGAATTCTACTAAATATTTAAGGAAGTAATATTACCAATTTATCACAAAATTTTCTAAAAAATTAAAGAGGAATAAAACTCTCCCTGCTATTTTGTAATATTAATGTCCTGATACTAAAACCTAACAAAATAATTACAAGAAAAAAAATTATAGACAGATATTTCTCCTAAACATAGATTAAAAGGAAAAACTTTAACAAAACTTTAGTGAATTGAATACATTAATTTGTAAAAAAGAAAATGCACCATGACAAGTTGGATTTTATCTCTGGATTGCCAGACTGATGCAATATTTAAGATCCAACTTTCTTTGGATTAGTGTTTGGATTATATGTCTTTTTCATCCTTTTATTTTTAAACTTTCAGTTGTTGCTCAGTTGCTCAGTCGTGTCCTACTCTTTGAGATCCCATGGACTGCAGCGTGCAAGGCTTTCCTGTCCTTCACTATCTCTCAGAGTTTGCTCAAACTCGTATCAGTTGAGTCAATCATGCCATCCAGCCATCTCATCCTCTGTCATCCCCTTCTCCTCCTGCCCTCAATCTTTCCCAGCTTTAGTCTTTTCCATTGTGTCAGCTCTTTGCATCAGGTGGCCAAAGTACTGGAGCTTCAGCTTCAGCATCAGTCCTTCCAATAAATATTCAGGGTTGATNTCAAACTCGTATCAGTTGAGTCAATCATGCCATCCAGCCATCTCATCCTCTGTCATCCCCTTCTCCTCCTGCCCTCAATCTTTCCCAGCTTTAGTCTTTTCCATTGTGTCAGCTCTTTGCATCAGGTGGCCAAAGTACTGGAGCTTCAGCTTCAGCATCAGTCCTTCCAATAAATATTCAGGGTTGATTTCCTTTAGGATTGACTGGTTTGACTTGCTGGCTGCCCAGGGGATTCGCAAAAGTCCCTTTCATTATGGTTATATCTAAATTGTGTCTCTTACAAGCAGTGCACAGTGAGTTTTTGTGTTTCAATACAGTTACTGGGGAAAGGCTATAGGTTTTCTAAAGCTCCTTTTTAATTCTGCTTTTGTTTCTTTGTTTTCTTTTTTGCTTTTCATCTTTTGAAACTACATTATTAGTTGCAACAAATTGGGAAACAAAATATCTTGTTTGTTGAACTTTTTTTCATGATGTATTATTTCTATCTCTACAAATAATTTTTACTTTAATAGCTATTTGTCTGATAAATTAGGTTAGATGAGAATTAAAAACTGCCCATCAGATATACTATTAAGACCATTTAAAATATCAAGATGTAAGTGGAAAAAGACATATGCAACATATGTCTGAAAAAAAAACGCATATTCCAGAGTATGTAAAGAATATATAAATCACAAAGTGTCAGATACTCTGTTGCAAAATGGGCAAGGCGTTTGGACAGGCACTTCAAAAAATGGTATCTAAATGTCCACAAGATGTATGAAGAGGTGCTCAATTTCATTAGCAATCAAGAAAACTTAAACCACAATGAGTAACCACCACACTCACTAGNGGAGGCCTGGCGTGCTGCAATTCATGGGGTCTCAAAGAGTCGGACACGACTGAGTGACTGAACTGAACTGCACTGAAAAAGTGGAAAGTGAAAGTGGGGCTTCCCTGTTGTCTCAGATGATCAAGAATTTACCTATAATGCAGTGGTTTTTTATAGTGTTTTACTAACAGTAGAACTTCTTTCAAAATTAGAGTCAATCCTCTCAAATCAACTAAGTTTATGTCATATTCTGAATCCTTTGCTGTCTTTTCAACAATCATCATATCATCTTCACCAAGAGTAGATTGCATCTCAAGAAACCTCTTTCTTGGCTCACCCATATGAAGCAACTCCTCACCTATTCAATTTTCATCCCAAGATTTCAAGAATTCAGTGACATCTTCAAGTTTCACTCTTCCTTTTCTTGCTGTTTCCAATATAGCCACAGTTACCTCCTCTACGGAAGCCTTGAACCCCTCAAAGTCATCCATGAGGGTTTGAATCAACTTTTTCCAAACTCCCATTAATGTTGATATTTTGGCCTCTTCCCATGAATTGAGAGTGTTCTTACTGGCTCTAGGATGGTGAATCCTTTCCAGAATGTTTTTAATTTACTTTGCCCAGATTCATCAGAAGAATCACTATCTATGGCAGCCTCATGAAATGTATTTCTTAAGTGAAAGACTTGAAAGTTGAAATTAGTCCTTGATCCATGGGCTGCAGGACAGATGCTGTGTCAGCAGACATGAAAACATCATGAATCTCCTGCGTTTCCATCAGAGCTCTTGGGTGACCAGGTGCATTATCAATGAGCAGTAATGTTTCGAAAGGGATCTTTTATTCTGAGTGGTAGGTATCAATATGGAGCTTAAAATATTCAGTAACCATGTTGTTAACAGAGGTGCTGTCATACAAGCTTGAAAAGAAGAATAGAGTCCCTTAATTGTTTGGGTTACCTTGAACCTCACGTGATTTTGGTTTTTTAAGTGGTAAAAAATAGTATTTAAGAGCACTGGTTCACAATTCAATCTGCTACTTTCTAATGTGTGATTGGTAAGGGCCACATTATAAACTGCTCTGATTTTTTGCTTTCTTGTCCATAAATTGGGAAAAATGATATTACTTTGTAAAGTTTTAGGGAGTTTAAAAAGTGATATGTATGTTTTAAATTAACTAAACCTAATATCACTGTATACCTTATCACAACAGTAGATCAAGTGTAAGATATTATAAATTATGATGATGTGTTACTCATTTCCTTTGTTAACTGAAATTTTCATTTTCCAATTGATGATGTTGAGACTTTGCACTAAATCTTGTGTCTCCCGTGATCTATAAGAAATCACAAGAGTTAGGTTTTCCTTACTGAAAAAATAACAAAGTAGCAGAATTCTTAATTTCTAGTTATATATAGAACAAAAGCATAAATCAGTAAAAGAAGCAGAAAATAATAGAGAAAACTACCAATTAATGCAAAATCTAGTTTTTCGAAAGAATCAGAAAATAAAATTGATAATTTATTTAGACTGATAGGGAAGAGAGACAGAAAGCACAGATTGCCAATTACAGAAAGAAAAAAAAAAAACAAACTATCCCTACAGACCCTACAGGCAGGAAATTATAATCAATACTATTATTAAATATTTTACATTGATAATATTCATAATTTAGATGAAGCAGACACATTTTATAAAAGACACAAACTATCAAATCCCATCCAAAGAACAATAGCTAGCCTGCCTCTTTATCTATTAAATAAACAGATTATTGGTTAAAAACTTCCCACAAAGAAAACTCCAGGCCCAGATGCTATCACTGGTGAATTCTACTAAATATTTAAGGAAGTAATATTACCAATTTATCACAAAATTTTCTAAAAAATTAAAGAGGAATAAAACTCTCCCTGCTATTTTGTAATATTAATGTCCTGATACTAAAACCTAACAAAATAATTACAAGAAAAAAAATTATAGACAGATATTTCTCCTAAACATAGATTAAAAGGAAAAACTTTAACAAAACTTTAGTGAATTGAATACATTAATTTGTAAAAAAGAAAATGCACCATGACAAGTTGGATTTTATCTCTGGATTGCCAGACTGATGCAATATTTAAGATCCAACTTTCTTTGGATTAGTGTTTGGATTATATGTCTTTTTCATCCTTTTATTTTTAAACTTTCAGTTGTTGCTCAGTTGCTCAGTCGTGTCCTACTCTTTGAGATCCCATGGACTGCAGCGTGCAAGGCTTTCCTGTCCTTCACTATCTCTCAGAGTTTGCTCAAACTCGTATCAGTTGAGTCAATCATGCCATCCAGCCATCTCATCCTCTGTCATCCCCTTCTCCTCCTGCCCTCAATCTTTCCCAGCTTTAGTCTTTTCCATTGTGTCAGCTCTTTGCATCAGGTGGCCAAAGTACTGGAGCTTCAGCTTCAGCATCAGTCCTTCCAATAAATATTCAGGGTTGATTTCCTTTAGGATTGACTGGTTTGACTTGCTGGCTGCCCAGGGGATTCGCAAAAGTCCCTTTCATTATGGTTATATCTAAATTGTGTCTCTTACAAGCAGTGCACAGTGAGTTTTTGTGTTTCAATACAGTTACTGGGGAAAGGCTATAGGTTTTCTAAAGCTCCTTTTTAATTCTGCTTTTGTTTCTTTGTTTTCTTTTTTGCTTTTCATCTTTTGAAACTACATTATTAGTTGCAACAAATTGGGAAACAAAATATCTTGTTTGTTGAACTTTTTTTCATGATGTATTATTTCTATCTCTACAAATAATTTTTACTTTAATAGCTATTTGTCTGATAAATTAGGTTAGATGAGAATTAAAAACTGCCCATCAGATATACTATTAAGACCATTTAAAATATCAAGATGTAAGTGGAAAAAGACATATGCAACACATATGTCTGAAAAAAAAAACGCATATTCCAGAGTATGTAAAGAATATATAAATCACAAAGTGTCAGATACTCTGTTGCAAAATGGGCAAGGCGTTTGGACAGGCACTTCAAAAAATGGTATCTAAATGTCCACAAGATGTATGAAGAGGTGCTCAATTTCATTAGCAATCAAGAAAACTTAAACCACAATGAGTAACCACCACACTCACTAGAAGGGCTAACATTTATTTATTTATTCATTTTATTTTGGGGCCATGCCAAACAGCATGCAGGATCTTAGTTTGCCAGCCAGGGATAGAACCCATGCTCACTGCAGTGGAAGCTTGGAGTCCTAACCACGGGACCACCAGGGAATTCCCAGAAGGGCCAAAATTTAAATCTGAAAATGTTAAGAATTGACAAACATATGGAACAATAGGACCTCTCATATAAATCCAGAGTCTATTAGTACATATTGGTATATTTTGGTTAACCGTTTTAGTAAACTTTGACAATATACTGGCTGTCAAAGTATTCTGGCTGCTGCACTCCTAAATACATACCTGCAAGAAATATGTGCACAGGTACTTCCCTGATGGCTCAGATGGTAAAGCATCTGTCTACAATGCAGGAGACCCGGGTTCGATCCCTGGGTTGGGAAGATCCCCTGGAGAAGGAAATGGCAATCCACTCCAAGACTATTGCCTGGAAAATCCCATGGACAGAAGAGCCTAGTAGGCTACAGTCCATGGGGTCGCAAAGAGTCGGACACGACTGAGCGACTTCACTTCACTTCACAGCAAAAAATATGTATAAGAATATTCACAACAGCACTATTCATAATCACCAAAAATTGCAAGCAATCCAGATACTTATCAGTGGTAGAATGGATAAACTTGGTATATCAATAGACTGGAATACTACACAGCAACTAAAATGATTGAACTGTTACATGCAACAATTTGGATAAAAATTGCAAATGTATTGAGCAATAGAAGACACACGAAAATACGTACCATATAATCCATTCATGTGTGTGTTAGTCACTCAGTCATGTCCAACTCTTTGCGACCCCATGGACTGTAGTCTACCAGGCTCCTCTGCCCATGGAATTATCCGGGCAGGAATACTGGAGTGGGTTGCCATTTCCTTCTTCAGAGGACCTTCTTGACTCAGGGATCAAACCTGGGTCTCCTGCACTGCAAGCAGGCTCTTTACCATCCAAGGTACAAGGGAAGCCCAATCCATTTATACAAAGCTCAAAAACAGACAACCTCTTGTATTAGAGATCAGAGCAGTGGAAGGTGTATCGTATAATTTTGGGAAGGAGAGTAAGGGTCTTTCTGGGGTTCAGTAGCTTTCAATTTATTGAACTAGAAAGTGGTCACATGGCTGTCTTTACTTCGTAGTAATCCAGCAAGCTCTGAATTTATAATTTTTGCACTTTTCTAAATCTAGGTTGTAACACACTTTAAATATTAATAAAAGTTCTTAACATTTTGATTGAAACTGAATTTAAATCCTTTCCTGGGTGCCTTGACAGTGAAACTGTACATGAAAGATATTAAATTATGTGACATTTACTTTCCTATGCAAAGAAAAATCTAGCTAATCTCAGTGCACTATATTCTGCTAGCCTTGCTTCTGGTCAGTGCTATGCCTCCACTAACAGATCCTTTATGTAACCTTTCCACATCAGTTTCCCCATGGGGCAAAGACTGTGTGTGGGATACCCTCTGGCTGGTCATCAAATTCCAGGGAAGCAGGAAGGAAGGTAGAGAAGGTGACTTTTTCATCACAGTTTTTTAGTTTCTAATCAGAACCATCAGTAATGAGAAAAAGTCTTGAGCAACAAAGGCTTTGAGGTCATGGGAGAAATTTTTAACTTATATCCAAAAAGAAAGAAAAGAAGAGCCTTAGCTGATAGCCAGTGAAAAGAGAAAAGCATTCAAAACATGACACCCATCACATAGCTCTGCAGTTAATGAAAAATCACATTAATGAAAAAGCTGTGAGCTTTTTGGAAAAAGGCTTCTAGATAAGATCCTTTGAAAAAGTCTCGCATGGAGAACTATTGACCAGACCATTTGTTTTCCTTCTATGCGCTTGCTGCAACTGTAAACTTTGCTTGCTTGATAAGGGCCCTCCATGTGAAGGAGCCACAGATAATAACCTCTGAGGTCTCTGGCTCATGCTCAAATGATAAATCATGTCAAGATAAGGAAATTATTTGGTTCTTTAAAGTTGAAAAGAAGATGTGATTAAACATGTCATTCGGTGGATATATGAAAAAGTTTCCTATAATCAGTTACCCAAAATAAACCATCTATTTAGTGGATGTCTGCAGGGAGACAACCAAACAGATATTTAAGACAATGAAGGAAGGTTGGAGATATCTCCAACATGTTAAGTGCTTTCAAAAATTGTGTATTGATTTTGAAGTAAGGCAGTAAGTTTATTTTTAAAATGATAGCCTGATATTGCTTTTATGGGACAGACTGTTTTCTACATAATATAGAAATTAATGCCATGAATTTTTACTTTCACGTCTAGGAGGAAAACTATAAGATGAAATCTATGTACGATTAAGATTTTGAACTCTAAAGAATGTGTCCTTCAAATACGTAAAATCACATATTAGAAATCACAGGTAAATTGTGTCCAGGGGAGTAGTGAAGGAGGAAAGAAGAACTGAATACTTTCACAGTCACAATTATTTTGTTGCAATTTAACCCTGGGATAGAAGGCAGGGGGCTATTTTCTTGGGTTGGACTGTAGCCTACACACAGATCCCCTCTCTGTTCCCTTCCTTCTTTTTCTCAGTCCTCTTCTCCAAACAACCCATACCTCTCTCTCTATTCCAAACAACCTGTACTTCTAGTCTGTCCCAAAGAACTGCCTCTTGTCTACCTCAGGATGTCCAGCTTCTGGGGATTGTGGCTAAGACAAAGAACATACACGCTTCACCTGCACAAAGGCCAAAGTCTGGGAGAAAGGACCCAGCAGGTAAATGGTCCCACAAGTTCTTTTCCTAGCAACCAGGATGAGATGGGAAAGACACTGATTTCTTGATACAAAGAGGGCAAGAATGGGCAAGGTCTAGAATCAGAAAATGGGGACACTTTATCCAAACTGGATATTCCCAGTCTTCATTTTCTCCCTCATGGCCATATACATACCCTTCAGAATCAGGCAGAGAGCAGCTGAAAGGCCTGCCCAGAGTCCCTCAGGATCACGCACGTGGATTCCAGGGTTTGGGGCAGGCCTGCTTTAGAAACCATGGTAGAGATCCCTGAATGCACGTGCACTTAACTGGGGACCATTGGGGTGACATTAGCAAGCCTTCCTGGGTGACTAGAGACTTCCCTCTCCACGTTCTTTCCTGACTTGTCCTTATACTGTAATCTCAGATGGGATAATGTCCCCAGAGGGGAACTATGAGGAGACAAGGTTAGCACATCAAATCTATGAATCTCTTTTGTACCAGTTACTCTTCTAGCCACTTACAAGGAAACTCCAGCTTTAAGGCAATGGGAGAGGATCCACTCAGATGTCCCTGCCAGCAGCCTTGGGTCGGGCGTGTTAAAACAGAGCAGGACCCCATGGTCTTTGCTGCACACGCCCCCATGTCCTCAGCCTGCCTGTTGTCTATGGAAAAGTTTAGTCAAAGAGTAAGTTTAATCAGAAAAATTAGAACAAGTGAAAACAAAGGAAAACAGTCAAAGGAGACCAAATAATAATGTAATCAGTAAGCATAGTTAATAAGTCCATGCTCTAGTTCTTTCTCAAGGGCTACAGATAATATTCTGAGCCATATCCTGCGAGCTGACTTATAGATACTGAAACACCAAGCAGAAGAAGTTGATGACCACACTGTACCTATGACATCAATTCAGTCATTCAGTCGTGTCCGACTCTTTGCGACCCCATGAATTGCAGCAAGCCAGGTTTCCCTGTCCACCAACAACTCCTGGAGCTTGCTCAAACTCATGTCCATTGAGTTGGTGGTGCCATCCAGCCATCTCATCCTCTGTCATCCCCTTCTCCTTTCCCAGCCTTCAATTTTTCCAGCATCTAATGAATCAGCTCTTCCCATCAAATGGCCAAACTATTGGAGCTTCAGCTTCAGCATCAGTCCTTCTAATGAATATTCAGGACTAGTTTCCTTTAGGATGGACTAGTTGGATCTCCTTGCAGTCCCAGAGACTCTCAAGAGTCTTCTCCACCACCACAGTTCAGAAGCACCGATTCTTCAGCGCCCAGCTTTCTTTACCGTCCAACTCTCACATCCATACATGACTATCGGCAAAACCATAGCTTTGACTAGATGGACCTTTGTCAGCAAAGTAATGTCTCTTCTTTTTAATATGTTGTCTAGGTTGGTCACAGCTTTTCTTCCAAGGAGCAAGCTGCAGTCATCATCAGCAGTGATTTTGGAGCCCCCCAAAACGAAGTCTGTCACTGTTTCCATTGTTTCCTCATATATTTGCCATGCAGCGATGGAACTGGATGTCATGATTTTTTTTTGAATGTTGAGTTTTAAGCTAACTTTTTCACTCTTATCTTTCACTTTCAGTTCCTCTTCACTTTCTGCCATAAGGATGGTGTCATCTGCATAACTGAGGTTGTTCATGTTTCTCCTGAAAATCTTGATTCCAGCTTGTGGGTCATCCAACCTGACATTTCGCATGATGTCCTCTACATACAAGTTAAATAAGCAGGGTGACAATATACAGCCTTGATGTACTCCTTTCCCAATTTGGAACCTGTCTGTTGTTCCATGTTTTGTTCCAACTGTTGCTTCTTTACCTGCATGCATTCTCAGGAGACAGGTAAGGAGGTCTGGTATTCCCATCTCTTTAAGAATTTTCCACAGTTTGTTGTGATCCACACAGTCAAAGGCTTTTTCATACCGACATACGCTGCCACAGTTCTGAGAAGTGGCCTCAAAGAAATGGGAACAAACAGACCCTGGAACTGAAGATTAACTGTGCCTAAAACAATGAAGATGACAATGGTCAGCCCACCAACGATCACCTTGAAGCTGACTGACTGTCAGAGCTGACTGTGCTGTTTCTGCATGTAGTCCCTCCTTTTGCCTATGAAAGCTCCTGCCCCACTGGTCGCCAGTAGTGGTGGGGGCAGTGGGGGGGAGGTGGGGGTGGTCTTTAGACAGATGCTCACCTTCCCCACCAGTTGCTGGCATCTGAGATAAAGCAAACATTCCTTTCCACCAACCAGGCCTGTTTATTGGCTTTGGGGTAGCGGGTGGCACACCCCACACCTTTCAGGAACAGTGTGACACGGTCTCATGTAAGCTGAGGTGAAGGCATTAGGTCTGTGGTTTTTTCTGGGTCAGAAGCACTTTTGAGTGTGAGAAGGGAGAAATAAGAGGAGCGGTGGGGTGGGGTGGCTGCAATGGTGTTTCGCCTCCTCCAGGGTTGTGAGCCCTACACGAAGCTGAGGAGGGCCTTTGTCTCCTTCTTTTCTCTTCTTCTCCCTCCTTCCCTCCCCCATCCCTGTCCCTCTGAAATTCTGAGCCCAGTGGTGGACAGGAGGTATGTGCGAGAGCCTGTGAGAGTGTGTATATTAGTGAGGGGTGGGCATTTGGAAGGAGAATGATCAAAATTGTTTTGGAGGAGGGGAACAGGTTTCTGTTTGGGGTCCTTTCATTCTTTTTTGTTTTATTATTTTTACCCAGAAGGTTGGGATGGCTTTGCCCTTTCATTACCACCAAACGCATTGTCCACATGGGTTTCCCAGGTGGTGCTAGTAGTAAAGAACCCATCTGCCAATGCAGGAGACCTAAGAAAGGTGGGTTAGATCCCTGTGTTGAGACCACCCCCTAGAGGAGGGCATGGCCACTCACTCTAGTATTCTTGCCTGGAGAATCCTATGGACAGAGGAGCCTGCAGGCTATAGTCCATTGGGTCGCATTGAAGTTGGACGTGACTGAAGTGACTCAGCACATGCACAAGCACTTTGCCTGCAGGTCAAGCTCCTCTCCCCCTTCCACAAGCTTCAGCATTTTTGCATTTCCTCTCTTGATTCCAGTGTCTGGCAGGTAGGTAAGAGATGAATGGATGAGGACCCTAACGAAGATGAAAGGCTGAGTTTCTGGAACATCTTTTCTATCCCATCATGCTTCATGTGAAGAAGCAGCAGAGCAACGGTAGTCTGACCAGCCCAGACTGAACAGGCATCTCTCACTTTCCTCTGCGGCAAAGCAGTTGCACTGACCACCAAGGCTAAGAAGTACCCTGAGGCTCAGGGCCTGGCTGCCAGCCCAGCTCTGCCTCTGACGCACACACAGGATCACCAAATTGGCTCCCCTGGTCCTTCCACAACACAGCATGAATATTCTTGTGCACCTGAGATCACTGGGCTTTCCATCGTGAAGGCAGAAATTGAGAGGCCAAGAAAGTGGGTGGAAAATAAAAGACATACTCTGGCCTCACTATCAGACAGGAGAAACCAAACCACATAAAGGCTGAGTGATTATAAGCTACAGCTTCTCTCCTATTGGAAAAAAAAAAAAAAAANGGAGGTCTGGTATTCCCATCTCTTTAAGAATTTTCCACAGTTTGTTGTGATCCACACAGTCAAAGGCTTTTTCATACCGACATACGCTGCCACAATTCTGAGAAGTGGCCTCAAAGAAATGGGAACAAACAGACCCTGGAACTGAAGATTAACTGTGCCTAAAACAATGAAGATGACAATGGTCAGCCCACCAATGATCACCTTGAAGCTGACTGACTGTCAGAGCTGACTGTGCTGTTTCTGCATGTAGTCCCTCCTTTTGCCTATGAAAGCTCCTGCCCCACTGGTCGCCAGTAGTGGTGGGGGCAGTGGGGGGGAGGTGGGGGTGGTCTTTAGACAGATGCTCACCTTCCCCACCAGTTGCTGGCATCTGAGATAAAGCAAACATTCCTTTCCACCAACCAGGCCTGTTTATTGGCTTTGGGGTAGCGGGTGGCACACCCCACACCTTTCAGGAACAGTGTGACACGGTCTCATGTAAGCTGAGGTGAAGGCATTAGGTCTGTGGTTTTTTCTGGGTCAGAAGCACTTTTGAGTGTGAGAAGGGAGAAATAAGAGGAGCGGTGGGGTGGGGTGGCTGCAATGGTGTTTCGCCTCCTCCAGGGTTGTGAGCCCTACACGAAGCTGAGGAGGGCCTTTGTCTCCTTCTTTTCTCTTCTTCTCCCTCCTTCCCTCCCCCATCCCTGTCCCTCTGAAATTCTGAGCCCAGTGGTGGACAGGAGGTATGTGCGAGAGCCTGTGAGAGTGTGTATATTAGTGAGGGGTGGGCATTTGGAAGGAGAATGATCAAAATTGTTTTGGAGGAGGGGAACAGGTTTCTGTTTGGGGTCCTTTCATTCTTTTTTGTTTTATTATTTTTACCCAGAAGGTTGGGATGGCTTTGCCCTTTCGTTACCACCAAACGCATTGTCCACATGGGTTTCCCAGGTGGTGCTAGTAGTA
This sequence comes from Oreotragus oreotragus, assembly GCA_006410675.1. Taxonomy (NCBI): domain Eukaryota; kingdom Metazoa; phylum Chordata; class Mammalia; order Artiodactyla; family Bovidae; genus Oreotragus; species Oreotragus oreotragus. The sequence continues at coordinate 180,828 of SJYX01015344.1, read as the reverse complement.
AAGAACCCATCTGCCAATGCAGGAGACCTAAGAAAGGTGGGTTAGATCCCTGTGTTGAGACCACCCCCTAGAGGAGGGCATGGCCACTCACTCTAGTATTCTTGCCTGGAGAATCCTATGGACAGAGGAGCCTGCAGGCTATAGTCCATTGGGTCGCATTGAAGTTGGACGTGACTGAAGTGACTCAGCACATGCACAAGCACTTTGCCTGCAGGTCAAGCTCCTCTCCCCCTTCCACAAGCTTCAGCATTTTTGCATTTCCTCTCTTGATTCCAGTGTCTGGCAGGTAGGTAAGAGATGAATGGATGAGGACCCTAACGAAGATGAAAGGCTGAGTTTCTGGAACATCTTTTCTATCCCATCATGCTTCATGTGAAGAAGCAGCAGAGCAACGGTAGTCTGACCAGCCCAGACTGAACAGGCATCTCTCACTTTCCTCTGCGGCAAAGCAGTTGCACTGACCACCAAGGCTAAGAAGTACCCTGAGGCTCAGGGCCTGGCTGCCAGCCCAGCTCTGCCTCTGACGCACACACAGGATCACCAAATTGGCTCCCCTGGTCCTTCCACAACACAGCATGAATATTCTTGTGCACCTGAGATCACTGGGCTTTCCATCGTGAAGGCAGAAATTGAGAGGCCAAGAAAGTGGGTGGAAAATAAAAGACATACTCTGGCCTCACTATCAGACAGGAGAAACCAAACCACATAAAGGCTGAGTGATTATAAGCTACAGCTTCTCTCCTATTGGAAAAAAAAAAAAAAAAGATGAATGAAATCAGTTGAAGAGTCATTCAAACTATACCTGAGATCCTGAATGGTCATTTAAAGAAAACGTAGGATCACTCACTCAGGGACAGCCAGTCTTATGTTTCTCTGTCCAGTTTGCCTCTATCTTGGAAAAAATATGTTTGACTTAAATATGTCAAACATATTGAAAAAATATGCTTGACCAAAAAATATGTTTGAACCTTCTCAGTTCAAAACTGGGCTGAGAAGGTAACAGTGTGGAACCTCCCCAAGATGAAGCCCCCTCATAAAGAGGGAGACCGTCTTCTTTTGACTGGTTAACAAGATTTTCCTTCCTGGGCCCTGCTGTGCTGAGAATATTATTGATGTTCAGTCCCTCAGCCATGTCTGACTCTTTGCTGCTGGACTGCAGCACGCCAGGCTTCCCTGTCCTTCACTATCTCCCAGCATGTGTGCAAACTCATGTCCATTGGGTCAGTGATGCCATCCAACCATCTCATCCTCTGTCACCCCCTTTTCCTCCTGCCCTCAATATTTCCCAACATCAGGGGCTTTTCCAATGAGTCAGTTCTTCATATCAGGTGTCCAAAAAACTGAAGCTTCATCTTCAACATCAGTCCTTCCAATGAATATTCAGGTTGATTTCCCTTGGAATTGGCTGGCTCTAGGTGAGTGATCACACCATCATGGTTATCTGGGTCATTAAGATATTTTTGGTATAGTTCTCTGTGTATTCTGGCCACCTTTTCTTAATCTCTCTGCTTCTGTTAGGTCCACACCATTTCTGTCCTTTACTGTGCCCATCTTTGCATGAAATGTTCCCTTGGTATCTCTAATTTTCTTGAAGAGATCTCTAGTCTTTCCCATTCTATTGTTTTCCTCTATTTCTTCACACTGATCACTAAAGAAGGCTTTCTTATCTCTCCTTGCTGTTCTTTGGAACTCTGCATTCAGATGGGTATATCTTTCCTTCTCTCCTTTGCCTTTAGTTTCTCCTCTTTTCTCTGCTATTTGTAAGCCCTCATCAAACAACTGTTTTGCCTTTTTGCATTTCTTTTCCCTGGGGATGGTCTTGATCCCTGCCTCCTGTACAGTGTCACGAACCTCTGTCCATAGTCCTTCGGGCCCTCTGTCTATCAGATCTAATACCTTGAATCTATTTGTTACTTCCACTGTGTAATCATTAAGGATTTGATTTAAGTCTACCTAAATGGCGTAGTGGCTTTCCTTCAGTTCAGTTCAGTCGCTCAGTCGTGTCCGACTCTTTGCGACCCCATGAATCACAGCACGCCAGGCCTCCCTGTCCATCACCATCTCCCGGAGTTCACTCAGACTCACGTCCATTGAGTCCGTGATGCCATCCAGCCATCTCATCCTCAGTCATCCCCTTCTCCTCCTGTCCCCACTCCCTCCCAGCATCACAGTCTTTTCCAATGAGTCAACTCTTCGCATGAGGTGGCCAAAGTACTGGAGTTTCAGCTTTAGCATCATTCCTTCCAAAGAAATCCCAGGGTTGACCTCCTTCAGAATGGACTGGTTGGATCTCCTTGCAGTCCAAGGGACTCTCTCTTTCTTCAATTTGAGAATGAATTTTGCAATAAGAAGTTCTTTAATATTAGTGCTTCCCTAATGTTAATGCTTAGCCTAAATCTTCAATGTTAGTCAAATCTTTCCCTTCTCCACATCTGAGGTTCAGCCTGACTTGCACTTGGCTAATCTGGCCTCCATTTAAAAGAGAAGGAACATGTCATTTCCGGACAAGGTAATAGACTAGAGCAGAGTGGTCCCATGATTTCAGAGGCTGTAGGACAGAGGTCCTCGTGGACCACCTCATGGGTCACCACAAGATGACCACGATTTGTGTTCAAAAGTGGCTACTCAGGGTCTCTGTTGGAGTAACCTGCTGGGAAGAGTGCATATGTATTCTTCCTGGCTGTGAAAACTCCAAGTTCAAATCTTGGGAAATTCCATGAGTCTTTTGGTACCTGTTCCTAAATACCTTTTTCTGCTTAACCAACCTAGAATGGATTCTGTTCTTGCAACACTAATTAATACAAGAGGATATTGAGAGGATCTGATGCGAGTGAGTCTGCTGATTCTTTAACAAGATGGTAAATCCTTGAAGGGACCCATTTCATCCTGACAGTCTCTGCAGGACCTCGACTATAATAGGCATTTCATACGTGACCGTGGCCACACAGCCTGATTGAGAATCTTCTGATTCTCTGGTTTTTAAAGCCAGGCTTGGTGCTTGTTGTTCAGTTCCTAAGTTGCGTTCTACTCTTTGCAACCTCATGGACTACAGCATACCAGGCTTCCCTGTCCTTCACTATGTTCTGGAGTTGGCTCAAACTTATGTCCATTGAGTCCATGATGCCATCCAACCATCTCACCCTCTGTTGCCCCCTTCTCCTCCTACCCTCAATCTTTCCCAGCATCAGGGAAAGATGCTTTCCCAACTCTTTTCAATGAGTTGGCTCTTCACATCAAGGGGCCAAAATATTGGAGCTTCAGCTTCAGCATCAGTCCTTCCAATGAAAATTCAGGGTTAATTTCCTTTAGGATTGACTGGTTTGATTTCCTTGGGGTCCAAGGGACTCTCAAGAGTCTATTCCAGCATCACAGTTCGAACGCATCAGTTCTTCAGCACTCAGCCTTCTTTATGGCCTTAATATAATTTCATAGACATACTCAGTGACCTTCATAGCTCTCAGCGAAGTTAGGTATCCTTTAGGGTAAGTAATCTTTCTCCATCTGTTAAGCAGAAGCTGGAAGGAATATCTAGTGGGTACCTGTTGATGAAACACATGGGCTCTTGGAAAGGGTGCTGTTTCAGACCAATATGGCTCAGAAGACAGAACATCTCCAATAGAAATTGAAGTGGTCTCTAACATTTGATCCGACCATAGGAATAAGAGATCAGCATGACAGAGGCTTAAGTTGGATCTATTATTTGTCTGAACAATTTGTGCATTTTTGAGTTCCACTTCCTGTTTTATGTCCAGAAGAAAATAAAATAAAACAGAAAAGTCTCCAGCTTAGGCAGGAAATGTTCATATTAAAAATCCTATTTGCTTTCCTGGACGGGCAGTGACCTCTGAGTTTGAATAAAATTCACTGCTTCAAGGAAAACTGAGGTGGGGGTGCTCTAATGGGCTGGGCTGCTTGCACGTAAGCACTGGTTTCCATCCTCATCCATCATCCATCCATCAGAGGCCTATTTTCCCTTTTTTTTTTTTTTTTTTTTTAAATCTCACACTCCTTTGCCCTGATGGGAGAGAACTTGCGAAGAACTAGGAGAACAATCGGGGCTTCCCAGGTGGCGCTAGTGGTAAAGAACCTGCCTGCCAATACAGGAGGCACAAAAGATGCGAGAGATGCAGGTTCAGTCCCTGGGTGGGGAAGATCCCCTAGAGGAGGGCATGGTAGCCCACTTCAGTAGTCTTGCCTGGAGAATCTCTTGGACAGAGGAGCCTGGCAGTCTACCATCCATAGGTCACAAAGAGTCAACACGACTGAAGTGAGCATCAGGAGAAGAATCTCCATGACTGCGATGTCAGGAAAGCCAGGCTTTGAGTTTGCAGAGCAAGAGCCCCTGGATGCTTTCATCAAGATGATCACTCTCTGGACCTCCCTGGTGGTTCAGTGGTTAAGAATCTGCCTGCTAATGCAGGAGACATAGGTTTGACCCCCGGTCAGAGAAGATCCCACATGCCTTGGAGCAATTCAGCCCATACACCACAACTAGTGAAGCCCACTCACCTAGAGCCCATAATCCACAGCAAGAAGAAGCCACTTCAATGAGAAGCCCTCACAGCACAACAGAGTAGCCCCTACTTGCCACAATTAGAAAAAGCTGGAGTGCAACAATGAAGACCCAGCACAGCCATAATTAGTTAATTAATTAAAATTTTAAAATCAGCTAAAAAAGGAAAAAAAAAGGACACCTACAATTGCATTGATCCTGGGAGATGGGGCCCCAGGGGACAAGGGCCTCACCTAGAAACAACTGAACACACCAGCTAGTCTGAGAGAGGGAAACACCAAGGAAACTGAATGCAGGCTTAAGTGTCAAAATAAAGAACCATGAAACAGGAGAGTGGAGTTTCCCACATGACATCCTTGGCGTTTAGAGCAGGCTCCCTTGAACACACCTAACGCGAAGCATGGATTGCTGCCCTATAAGCCTGTGTAACAACTCTGGCCATTTCACAGAACAAGATTTGCTTGGAGCTAAACAGTGCTGTGGGGGAAGGGCCTGTTGTTTGAATCAACAACACCCTCTTTTTAATGCCACGATGTTATCTTTATAATTTCCTTAAGGTTCAGAGGTGTCACTAGGAGAAAATGTACTGATTTTGCGTTGGATTTTTTCAGTCACTGAAATGTCTGTTTGGGTGACTTTTGCTCTTTTTCTGAACCAGTTTAAGAGTAATAACTATTTATAGTTTTATAACCAGTCAGTCCTAAAGGAAATCAACCCTGAATATTCACTGGAAGGATTAATCCTGAAGCTGAAGCTCCAATATTTTGGCCACCTGATGCAAAGAGCCAGATCATTGGAAAAGACCCTGATGCTGGGGAAGACTGAGGGCTAGAGGAGACGGAGGTGACAGAAGATGGGATGGTTGGATGGCATCACTGACTCAATGAACATGAATTTGCACAAATGCTGGGAGGTAGTGAAGGACAGGAAAGCCTGGCGTGCTGCAGTTCATGGGGTCACTTCAAGAGTCACGACATGCACTTCAAGAGTTAGACAGAACTTTGCCATTGAACAACAATAGAGCTTTACTGTTTAAGATACTTCCTAAACATTATCCCACTGCTTTTTAACCCTATGTGGGAGTATTTCTAACTTCCTTACTTTACAGATGAGGAAACCGGGGCTCAGGGAAGTGAAACTACCTCTCCATGTCTTGCAGCAGAAAGACAGGCTGCAGCTGGACTTGCCTGTGACCATTCTCTGTGAGGTTCTAAATGATGCTGACCCTCCATAGCACCACATCAGCCTCATTTTGTGATGGGATAAAGGCCAGTATTGTCTCTCCTATAGTAAAGTCCTGGAAAACTTTCAGTGGAGGATAACAAAACACATTCACATGCAATATGTCTGCCTTCCCTGGCAAAACAGACAAGAAAGCGTTTTCTGTCCCCCTGCA
>SJYX01015344.1:121008-173873 GCA_006410675.1 Oreotragus oreotragus | reverse complement strand
CAGTCGCTCAGTCGTGTCCGACTCTTTGCGACCCCATGAATCACAGCACGCCAGGCCTCCCTGTCCATCACCATCTCCCGGAGTTCACTCAGACTCACGTCCATTGAGTCCGTGATGCCATCCAGCCATCTCATCCTCAGTCATCCCCTTCTCCTCCTGTCCCCACTCCCTCCCAGCATCACAGTCTTTTCCAATGAGTCAACTCTTCGCATGAGGTGGCCAAAGTACTGGAGTTTCAGCTTTAGCATCATTCCTTCCAAAGAAATCCCAGGGTTGACCTCCTTCAGAATGGACTGGTTGGATCTCCTTGCAGTCCAAGGGACTCTCTCTTTCTTCAATTTGAGAATGAATTTTGCAATAAGAAGTTCTTTAATATTAGTGCTTCCCTAATGTTAGTGCTTAGCCTAAATCTTCAATGTTAGTCAAATCTTTCCCTTCTCCACATCTGAGGTTCAGCCTGACTTGCACTTGGCTAATCTGGCCTCCATTTAAAAGAGAAGGAACATGTCATTTCCGGACAAGGTAATAGACTAGAGCAGAGTGGTCCCATGATTTCAGAGGCTGTAGGACAGAGGTCCTCGTGGACCACCTCATGGGTCACCACAAGATGACCACGATTTGTGTTCAAAAGTGGCTACTCAGGGTCTCTGTTGGAGTAACCTGCTGGGAAGAGTGCATATGTATTCTTCCTGGCTGTGAAAACTCCAAGTTCAAATCTTGGGAAATTCCATGAGTCTTTTGGTACCTGTTCCTAAATACCTTTTTCTGCTTAACCAACCTAGAATGGATTCTGTTCTTGCGACACTAATTAATACAAGAGGATATTGAGAGGATCTGATGCGAGTGAGTCTGCTGATTCTTTAACAAGATGGTAAATCTTTGAAGGGACCCATTTCATCCTGACAGTCTCTGCAGGACCTCGACTATAATAGGCATTTCATACGTGACCGTGGGCACACAGCCTGATTGAGAATCTTCTGATTCTCTGGTTTTTAAAGCCAGGCTTGGTGCTTGTTGTTCAGTTCCTAAGTTGCGTTCTACTCTTTGCAACCTCATGGACTACAGCATACCAGGCTTCCCTGTCCTTCACTATGTTCTGGAGTTGGCTCAAACTTATGTCCATTGAGTCCATGATGCCATCCAACCATCTCACCCTCTGTTGCCCCCTTCTCCTCCTACCCTCAATCTTTCCCAGCATCAGGGAAAGATGCTTTCCCAACTCTTTTCAATGAGTTGGCTCTTCACATCAAGGGGCCAAAATATTGGAGCTTCAGCTTCAGCATCAGTCCTTCCAATGAAAATTCAGGGTTAATTTCCTTTAGGATTGACTGGTTTGATTTCCTTGGGGTCCAAGGGACTCTCAAGAGTCTATTCCAGCATCACAGTTCGAACGCATCAGTTCTTCAGCACTCAGCCTTCTTTATGGCCTTAATATAATTTCATAGACATACTCAGTGACCTTCATAGCTCTCAGCGAAGTTAGGTATCCTTTAGGGTAAGTAATCTTTCTCCATCTGTTAAGCAGAAGCTGGAAGGAATATCTAGTGGGTACCTGTTGATGAAACACATGGGCTCTTGGAAAGGGTGCTGTTTCAGACCAATATGGCTCAGAAGACAGAACATCTCCAATAGAAATTGAAGTGGTCTCTAACATTTGATCCGACCATAGGAATAAGAGATCAGCATGACAGAGGCTTAAGTTGGATCTATTATTTGTCTGAACAATTTGTGCATTTTTGAGTTCCACTTCCTGTTTTATGTCCAGAAGAAAATAAAATAAAACAGAAAAGTCTCCAGCTTAGGCAGGAAATGTTCATATTAAAAATCCTATTTGCTTTCCTGGACGGGCAGTGACCTCTGAGTTTGAATAAAATTCACTGCTTCAAGGAAAACTGAGGTGGGGGTGCTCTAATGGGCTGGGCTGCTTGCACGTAAGCACTGGTTTCCATCCTCATCCATCATCCATCCATCAGAGGCCTATTTTCCCTGTTTTTTTTTTTTTTTTTTTTTTAAATCTCACACTCCTTTGCCCTGATGGGAGAGAACTTGCGAAGAACTAGGAGAACAATCGGGGCTTCCCAGGTGGCGCTAGTGGTAAAGAACCTGCCTGCCAATACAGGAGGCACAAAAGATGCGAGAGATGCNTTTTTTTTTTTTTTTTTTTTAATCTCACACTCCTTTGCCCTGATGGGAGAGAACTTGCGAAGAACTAGGAGAGCAATCGGGGCTTCCCAGGTGGCGCTAGTGGTAAAGAACCTGCCTGCCAGTACAGGAGGCACAAAAGATGCGAGAGATGCAGGTTCAGTCCCTGGGTGGGGAAGATCCCCTAGAGGAGGGCATGGTAGCCCACTTCAGTAGTCTTGCCTGGAGAATCTCTTGGACAGAGGAGCCTGGCAGTCTACCATCCATAGGTCACAAAGAGTCAACACGACTGAAGTGAGCATCAGGAGAAGAATCTCCATGACTGCGATGTCAGGAAAGCCAGGCTTTGAGTTTGCAGAGCAAGAGCCCCTGGATGCTTTCATCAAGATGATCACTCTCTGGACCTCCCTGGTGGTCCAGTGGTTAAGAATCTGCCTGCCAGTGCAGGAGACATAGGTTTGACCCCTGGTCAGAGAAGATCCCACATGCCTTGGAGCAATTCAGCCCATACACCACAACTAGTGAAGCCCACTCACCTAGAGCCCATAATCCACAGCAAGAAGAAGCGACTTCAATGAGAAGCCCTCACAGCACAATAGAGTAGCCCCTACTTGCCACAATTAGAAAAAGCTGGAGTGCAACAATGAAGACCCAGCACAGCCATAATTAGTTAATTAATTAAAATTTTAAAATCAGCTAAAAAAGGAAAAAAAAAAGGACACCTACAATTGCATTGATCCTGGGAGATGGGGCCCCAGGGGACAAGGGCCTCACCTAGAAACAACTGAACACACCAGCTAGTCTGAGAGAGGGAAACACCAAGGAAACTGAATGCAGGCTTAAGTGTCAAAATAAAGAAGAACCAAGAAACAGGGAGTGGAGTCTTCCACATGACATCCTTGGCGTTTAGAGCAGGCTCCCTTGAACACACCTAACACTAAGCACAGATCACTGCCCTATAAGCCTGTGCAACAACTCTGGCCATTTCACAGAACAAGATTTGCTCGGAGCTAAACAGTGCTGTGGGGGAAGGGCCTGTTGTTTGAATCAACAACACCCTCTTTTTAATGCCACGATGTTATCTTTACAATTTCCTTAAGGTTCAGAGGTGTCACTAGGAGAAAATGTACTGATTTTGCGTTGGATTTTTTCAGTCACTGAAATGTCTGTTTGGGTGACTTTTGCTCTTTTTCTGAACCAGTTTAAGAGTAATAACTATTTATAGTTTTATAACCAGTCAGTCCTAAAGGAAATCAACCCTGAATATTCACTGGAAGGATTAATCCTGAAGCTGAAGCTCCAATATTTTGGCCACCTGATGCAAAGAGCCAGATCATTGGAAAAGACCCTGATGCTGGGGAAGACTGAGGGCTAGAGGAGACGGAGGTGACAGAAGATGGGATGGTTGGATGGCATCACTGACTCAATGAACATGAATTTGCACAAATGCTGGGAGGTAGTGAAGGACAGGAAAGCCTGGCGTGCTGCAGTTCATGGGGTCACTTCAAGAGTCACGACATGCACTTCAAGAGTTAGACAGAACTTTGCCATTGAACAACAATAGAGCTTTACTGTTTAAGATACTTCCTAAACATTATCCCACTGCTTTTTAACCCTATGTGGGAGTATTTCTAACTTCCTTACTTTACAGATGAGAAAACCGGGGCTCAGGGAAGTGAAACTACCTCCCCATGTCTTGCAGCAGAAAGACAGGCTGCAGCTGGACTTGCCTGTGACCATTCTCTGTGAGGTTCTAAATGATGCTGACCCTCCATAGCACCACATCAGCCTCATTTTGTGATGGGATAAAGGCCAGTATTGTCTCTCCTATAGTAAAGTCCTGGAAAACTTTCAGTGGAGGATAACAAAACACATTCACATGCAATATGTCTGCCTTCCCTGGCAAAACAGACAAGAAAGCGTTTTCTGTCCCCCTGCAAGGCACCTGCATTTGGGCTGTCTCTTTCCCTGGCCCCATGCTGGGCTCATGCCATTGCTTCTGCTCTGTTGTAGGGCTGAATCACTGAATGGCAGAACCTCACTCAGCAACTGATGGGTGGTAGGACTTCTGTTGAATGACTCACCACCTCTCCAAATCAGTGTGCTTGAAGGTAAAATGGAAATAGGGGAAAACACTGTACCACCAAGTGCTGTTGAAGTGCTTCATGCTGTTATTAGGAAAGTGGGCTGGTCAGCAAAACTGTTCTGCACCAGGAAAAGTGCCTTCAAAATTACCCAGGATGGAGCCCCATTGTGCAAAGAGCTAACCCCAGTCAAATTTTCAGGGTTTGTGGGACGAGGTGGCCATCACATCCCTCCAGATTCTCTTCTACTCACACATCAGCCTCTGTGTCTTCCAAGACTGGAGTCTCTGTTTCCCCAGTCCGGTGCAAAGTTTTGTAATCAAATCCCCCTGGCCTTCAAGGTCAGATTCCCTGGGGATTCCCAGTCCCTTTGCTGGATCCTCAGGCTGGGAAGCCTGACGTGGGGTTCAGCACCTTCACAAAAGCGGGAGAACTGCCTTGGTATTATTGTTCTCCAGTCTGTGGATCACCCACCCAGTGGGTATAGGATTTGATATTATCGTGATTGTACCCCTCAAACGTGCCATCTCACTACCTCCTCTTCTTTGTCTTTGGACGTGTGGTATCTTCTTCTGGTGGGTTCCAGCATCCTTCTGTCAATGGTTGCTTAATAGCTAGTTGCGATTTTGGCGCTCTTGCAGGAGATGAGCACGTCCTGCTACTCCGCCATCTTGAACCGGAAGCCCCACGCATAGATCAGACTCTGGGACCTTCTGCAATGGTACCCCAGCCCAGTACTCTTGCCTGGAAAATCCAATGGACGGAGTAGCCTGGTGGGCTGCAGTCCATGGGGTCGCTAACAGTCGGACAGACTGAACGACTTCACTTTCACTTTTCTCTTTCATGCACTGGAGAAGGAAATGGCAACCCACTCCAGTGTTCTTGCCTGGAGAATCCCAGGGATGGGGGAGCCTGGTGGGCTGCCGTCTATGGGGTCACACAGAGTCGGACACGACTGAAGTGACTTAGCAGCAGCAGCAGCCAATCTGATCGTTTGTATAAAACCCCAGGGACAGTTTCATAAGTGAGACTGAGGCGGGGCTGTGGTGTCTACTGGGAATGGTTTGGGCTGGAGACCCTGGCAACCCCAGCCCTGGGCTCAATAGGGATGCACTTCACTCTTATTCTCACAGATCCTTTGTGATCAGAGCAGTGGATGGTGCTCCAGCTCAACCCAGAAAGCGGAGGGTAATCCAAGCTGTGACTGATGGCAGAGAAACTGGCTCTGAGTCAAATGTGTCTGGTAGAGCGAGCTCCCCATGGTAAGTCTAAACTAAATCTGTCCAAACAGGGTTGCTCTGTTTCCCACTCTGGGCTGACATGTCTTTAAATAAAAAGCATAAGAATTGAATCAAGCTCTTTTCCTCTTTTGTCTTTCTTATTCCCTCCTTCTCTCCCCTCTTCCTCCCTTTCCCCCTTATTTTAAGCACATTTTTAATATATAAAATCCTGCTAGAGATGAATTCTAAGATTGGTTTTCAGGGCTGTGTCATAGATACCCTAAAACCGAGAGAGTAATTCATTATATTATAAATTAACATAATTAAACATTTCTCTCCGTAGTAACCGGGGGACAATTCAACAGCTGATAGCTGCTTTTGGCTGGGGATAGAGGTGGGGGCTGGAGGGTGGCAGTTCAAAGCAACCTCAGAAGTAGGAGCGTTTGAATGGGGATGGATTTGGAGGAGGGATGGTTCTCAGAGGACATCTAGAGCCGACTCTCCACTGCGGGAGATCTAGGGGTGCATGGTTCCTTTCTCCAGGTCATGACAGGGGACGATGCCAGCTGTCAGACGAAGGAGCAGACTGGGGCTGTACATCAGAGATGTTGCTTAAAGTTAATTAAATCTTCCTGGGGTGGTGGAAGTTGGGGGCAAGTACATTTTCCTAGAAATGTTCATCGTAAATGCCAAGTCCCAGTTCAGTTCAGTTCAGTTCAGTTGCTCAGTCGTGTCCGACTCTCCCAACTGCTACTAAACTCCTAGAGGTCTCGTCGGTTTGCTCAGGAGGATTTATTTCTGACTCATTAGAGGGAAGAGGGCTTTTTTCTCACTTCAAATGATTGTCCTTGCCTAATAGTTGTACTTTTCACTTTTTCATCTCAGTAAATTAACACATCTTCAAAACACTCTTGTAAAGCAGGTACCATCTGCACATTCATAGCTTACACCATCTAGAGTCCAAAAAAAGAAGCAATCTACAACACTAAGCAGTTAATAATAACACCTTAGATGTTCCTGGTTTCACCCCATCTATTCTTTAATTTAAAATTCACGTCCATGCCTAGTACCCCAGCCGCACAGTGTCCCTTCTGTCTTCCCTTTTGTATGTCTTCCTGAATGATGTGGGCTGGAAAGACAGAATATCCATTCTACAGACTCTGCATGCAAGGGCCTGGATAGTTCATCATGATGAGCTCTCATGATTTGGAAGGTGGAGGTAAGGTAGGAGCTACCTGCCTGTGATCTTAGCTACAGTTCCAGGGAGTGGCAGTCCTGGTAATACTGGGCTGCCTGACTCAACACCCAGGGCTTGGCCACCTGTTCCAGGGGTGCAGAAAAGGCACTGTGGTTCCCAACTGCTAGACAGCAACTGGTGACATGTTCTTGAACCCTGCTGCTTCAGTGCTGGTCTCTTGATCCCCACTTCTTTAGCAAAGCTATTCATTTTTTCCAGTGGGCCAATTTGGTTTTGTTCTGGGAGCTATCCTACTTTTTAAATCCCCCAAGGATTCTATAGACCTCTTTTTAAAATTAATTTATTTTTTAATTGAAGGATAATTGCTTTACAGAATTGTGTTGTTTTCTGTCTGATACTGAATACTTTTTGTGTTGAAAGTAGCTCAGATATTTTCACTTTCATGCACTTGAACCCTGACTGATATGCATTCCTTCTCTCCAGGACTAATTAGATATGGAAGTCCCAACCAATATATCATATCTGCCCGTAGTCATAGCGTCCCACTTCCCAGGTGATGATCGTCATAGTTCCCAAGTTTTCTTCTCCTCCTGCTCCTTGTAATGACCCCTACTGCTAAGATGTCTGATGCCCATGAAAGCCCTTTGCTGCCTTCGCTGCTGTTGGAAACTGAAGGGCACTGAAGGTGCCAACTGATGCTCTGCTGGAACTCTTCTGTAGGGGCCCTCCATCCTTTGGTTCCCTCAATATGGCAGCACAGTGGGAACTTCTGTTAAAATGGGAAGAATCTCTTTCTCATCCCAGTATCACGTTGCCACACCTGCTGTATTTTTCCAATGACTCAGAGACCGTTGCACAAATATGCTCTTCAGTTAGACTTTGCCAACTATGGACTGATGCTTGCCATCTACTTCTATAAGTATCCAGTCCTCAGTGCTGAAGCTCCTGGCCTTCAACACCCCCTGGAAGGAGTTCAGGGTGAAGATCAGGAATGAGGCACTCTGTGCTCTGGGAAAAACTGGCAGAATAGGTCTTTAGATAGTTAGATATTTTCAGGAGAAGATTTTATGAACCTGATTATTGCATGTTCTCATATCCAGAAAAGCACTAAACTCATTAATGGTGGCATCTGCTCCTCGTGACTAGCAGCAAGTCTGCCAAAACGTATGCTTGACTATATGCACCCCACTTCACTAGATTCATATATGGCATGGACCTTTCCCATTACCTCTTTGGAGCAGTTTCTCAGCTTATAGTGTCTGCAGATTATAGTCCTCACTTTGCTCCAGATAAAACTTACAGCTCCCATGTTGTGAATGTTTTTTTTCAGTTGACAGCTTGGAGGTTCTCACTCCCTCATACTTGCCCTAACTTCACTGACTGAAGAACTTATTCCACAAGTATTTGTAGGGCACCCAATGTAAGGCAGGCATGAGGCTACATGTAAAACCATCTGTTTATTCTGATAACTGAGAATTGTCACCTTGCAGAGTTTGTTTCTGGATGCTTTGTTCCTGCTGAACGACGTCCCTCTGGGCATGAATGAGTTCCTCCAGCCACCATCCAAATACTCTGTAGGGCTTCCCAGCAGGTCTGCCAGACACCCCTGCCAGCTATGGGGGAAATAGTACCACCTGGACATCAGCCAGGAGGAGCATGTGGAGGTTGGAGAGTATCTGTGGATGCTGGATCCTGGTTCCTCCCAGAGTGACCTCCCCAAGACCATGATCACTCATCCATGATGTCGCCTCATGGATCCCAAGAAGTGTGATACAGTGGAGGAGGGAACTCTTTAAATAGCTGAGCTTAGGAAGTTATTGCTTTTGCTGACTCACAGTAATAATGCTTTCCTGAACCCAGTCCATTGTTGGAAGATGAAACAAATATACCCAATGGTCTCATTACAAAGTTTGTCTCCTTGAAAGTTTCTCTAAGTATTGCACAACACCCCTCAGTATTGTACATAAAATCTTGTTTGTTTCATGTTTTGAAAACTTTTTTTTATTTCTCTAAGAACACATCCATCATTTTAGATATAACAATTATGACAAAAGTTCATAGAATTAGAGAAGAAAAAAGCATTTTAAATCCTTACTTAAATGTTATTAATTTTGCATTTACTTGAGTTGTGCCATACTTTGCTATGGGGAGAAAAAGCAAGAAAAAGTAAGAGGAAGCCTTTCCAAAAATGCTTTTTGGGAGAAGATTTTCTTCAAAAATATACTCAAGCCTCTCCATAAGACAGAAAAGGGAAGAGAAAGGTCTTGGGAATTTGGAGAGGGAAAGTTTTTAATAAAACTGATTCAAGAAATATTTATTTACTTATTTGCCCAGTTTCAGAAGATGGCCTCCAGGACTGAAACCCTGAACAGAGCAATGTGTTGTCTCCTGAGGTTGGTGGGGAAAGGGAGGCAGGGATCTAACACATGAGCAAACGATTCACAGAGAAGCAAAGTCCTAGAATTGGCTGGTGGCCCCTTGCTCCCACTGAGACCCAGAAACTAAGAAAGATGATAGTTAAAATTGCAAAATGTTTCCCTGAAAGACCCAACTTTGAGGCAAAGGGACTGTTTACTCTCTAAATTTGCATGTCTGAAGGAAATTTTATGAGTTTTGTGTGTGTGTACATGTAACCATCTCTTTCTTGCTCTCATAGATTTTAAGAATTTTTCTTTACCGTTTTATGTCCCAAACTTATACTAAAATGTGTCAAAGTATGGATTTTTGAAAACATGTATTCTGCTTAGCACATCGTGAGGTGTTGTTTTTTTTTTTTTTTTTTTTTAAGGCCTCAGGCCTCTCTCTTTTCTTCTGGAAAACTTCCAGGCAACACTCTTCAAATGTTGCCCCTCAAAGATTCTCTCTGTCTTCCATCTTGAGAACTCAGCAGATAGACATGGGACTTTCTAGATTAACCCTCCACGCCCCTTAGCCTCTCTTCCATATTTTCTTATTCTTTTCTTCTGTGTGATCCATTCTATAAGATTCCTTCAGTTTCATCTTTCTTTCATAAATTCACTCTTGAGCTGTACTCAGATTCTGCTCATCTCTTGGGTTTTTGTTCAATAGTTCTATCTCTCATTTCCAAACTTTCTAATTTATTTTTTCCGCAACCAGTCATTCCCAGTGGAGCTGTTTTTCACTCTCTCCTCCCTGAAGATGCAACCATACTTCCTTCAGTTGTAAGCTGGTCCTTGTGGGCACTTCCTGCCAATCTTTCACGCGGCTCTACTTTGTCCAGGGGAAGGAAAACTTCCTTGCTCATGTAGGGTCTGAGGGTTTCTGGAGAGATGATTTTATTCTCACCGTGGCTTTAGCCTGGGCTCTGG
The DNA here is from genome assembly GCA_006410675.1 of Oreotragus oreotragus. NCBI lineage: Eukaryota > Metazoa > Chordata > Mammalia > Artiodactyla > Bovidae > Oreotragus > Oreotragus oreotragus. The sequence continues at coordinate 163,900 of SJYX01015344.1, read as the reverse complement.
CAGGACTGGGTGTCTGAGTTCCCACACCCAGAAGTTGGGCTCCAGCCCAGATACATAGGAGTGGTTTGCTGCCAGGCCCAGATAAAAGGTGGGCATATATTAATAGTTCTGACCCCCAGCCTCTCCCGGATGATGCCTGCTGGTACAGAGACCCATCTGCTGCCCTGTGTGTGTGCCGTGCTCCAGACCTGGTCCCTGTTATGAATACGGGGCAACCCACACTTACAATTGTGGGGTTCCTTCTGCCTTTGTCATTTACAGTGACTGCTTTGTTTCTTGTCTTTTCTGGTTTTTTTTTTAATATGCTTATAAATACATTGAAAAAAAATTTTTATATGTGTTGAGGAGAAAGGGAAGTTATAGCCTGTGCTTCATCCAATATCTGGATCCTTCTGACTATTCAAAGCTATGAGATTCTCAGGAGAGGACAGAACACTTGAGGTTCAGTAAAGACAGACTCTCCTCCTCATCTCTTCAAGCGCTCAGAGAGATAGGGATGGAGTGAGAAATAACACAAGAGCAAAGAAAGAGACAAGGAAAAGCAGAATATCCCCACAGAGAGCTAAAAATGATAGCATGGGAGTCCCTGAGGATCGTAGGGGCTCAAGTTGAGTCTCCCCATTTTTCAGGTTTCAGCCATGATTTTGGTTGATACATTCGGAGAAAGGAAGTTTAGCAAGTGATTATTTGTAAACATTTTTCTCATATTCACTTCATACCATGACATATGTTCATAGAATTTAAGTTTTACGGAATAAAAGTTTTTTATTGACTGTGGTTGGTAACATGTGGTTAGCATAGCATATTTCATTGCTTCTGCTTTTATAATAAAAATTAAATGTAAGCCAAGTCCCTGTGGGTATTTGATAGGAGAAAGATGGAATGGAAGGTTGCCTTCCAAACTTCTAGAACTTCTTTGGAAGCCACACCAAAATTTAAATCTAATATTGAGGTTAATAACCTTGTCTCAGTGTTGCTGAGTAAGAGACATTTCTTTCCTAAGCCAAATGTAAATGTTTGGAGTTAATAATTCAGGCCAAATTCAAACCCTAAGAGGATAAGCCTGGCTTGATTCCCAGAGAGTCAGTAGATGTGGACTCTTAAATGCTATTTAGGAAAACCAGCCCCAAGACAAGAGTTCCTCATTAAAATGTAAAATCCGGAGGCTTCTGAATTCATTTTTGATATTGCTACCTTATATACCTACACAGATAAATACCCACTCTACTGGGCTGAACAGTGTCCTCAAAATGCATGTCCCTCTGAAGGAGACTTTGTTTGGGAATAGGGTCTCTGCAACATAAGTAACTAAGATGGATGGGGTCATTCTGGATTAAAGTAGGTTGTAAATCCAATGGCTGGTGTCCTTATAAAGAGAAGACGATTTGGAGATACAGAGGAGACAGACAGAAGAAGGCCATGAGATGATGGAGGTAGTGATCGCCAGTGCCAGGGAACACCATGGATGCTGACAACCACCAGACACGAGGAAAAGATAAGGAAAGATTTGCGCCTAGAGCCTTCAGAAGGAGTGTGGCCCTGCCAAGATTTTGATTTCAGAATTCTAATCTCTAGAACTATGCAAGAATAAACTTCTGATGTTTTGAAGTCTCTCATTTGTGGTTTTTTGTTACAGCAGCCCTAGGAAATTAATACACCAGGGGGATGAGTAGACGCAGAGCCCATGTGACATATCTATGATTAGCATCCAACCTTCAATGCTAAGGAAGGCAAAGGATCTCTTTAGGAGAGGGCCACTGTCAGGCTCTTCTGCACTTTGGAGACATCTGTCTGATGACCCAGGGTCAACTTTCATTGTGGGCTCCCCATCATAGACTTGTGAGGTTCAGATCAGATTTACTTGTAAGGCTCTACCTTAGAAAGCTTGCCAACTCATAACCTACACAAAGAGTCACACTCTGACTTAGAGAAAATCAGATAAGGTCCGGGAAGATCATTTAGAGCAATTGCTTTGATGGTCTTGCTTTAACTGCAGTAGAGCATCAGAGCCCTCTGTCTGAGGCTTACCCCTCTAACCTACAAGTTAGGTGGGAGTTCCTATAACTTTGATTAATAAGGTCTTCTGTCTGAAGTTTTTCTCATTTGTTTGATCAACCTACTTCACTGGGAAGAGGCTCAAAATGGGGGAGGGGGGGAAAGAGCTGTAAACAACATTAGCTCTTACTTTTATGTAACAAGTTGGCAACATTTTATGATCCAAATAGTTGGCACCAGAATTCCTCTTGGGAAAGGAACTGTCTTTCCCTGAGAAAATTCTTTGATAAGGCTTTCTAGATCCCTTTGGACCTGCATGCTGGTTGGTACCAAGGCTGCTCTCAGGAGAGTTTTGCACCACGGTTAGGCTGGCTACCATCCATAGGGTCTCAAAGAGTCAGACACGACTAATTGTGGTATGCGTGCACACACACACACACACACACACACACACACGTATAATTGAATCACATTGCCATACAGCAAAAAATAACACAATATAGTAAATCAACTATACTTCCACACATAAAAAATTTCAAAGTACTACAATGCCAAGAAACAACAAAAAATTAGCAGTTTGAAATACTAAGAGAACTTGAAGTAGAGTGAAAGTTGCTCACTTTCACATCATGTCCGACTTTTTTGCGACCCTATGGACTGTACGCCTGCCAGGCTCCTCTCTCTGTGGGATTCTCCAGGCAGGAATACTGGAGTGGGTAACCATTCCCTTCTCCAGGGGATCTTCCTGACCCAGGGATTGAACCCAGGTCTCCTGCATTGCAGGCAGATTCTTTACCATCTGAGCCACCTGGGACAATTATTTAATCCAGCCCCTGTCATTCTGAAGATAAGGAAACAGACCTGAAAAATCTGCTTTATTTTCACAGATGACATAACTATGTCACGTGCTGAGGAGTTATGTCACCTTTCACAGGTGACATAACTAATGAGAATCATAGCTAGTGTTAGAAGCCGGTTCATCTAAATACTGGAGATAAGTGATGGCAATCTGTGAAGAGTTCAGTTCAGTTCAGTCGCTCAGTTGTATCCAACTCTTTGAGACCCCATGAGTCACAGCACGCCAGGCCTCCCTGTTAGTTACGCTGAATTGTAAGACTGTACTGCATGCTCAGATTTGGGCATTTCTTTCAAGTCTGGATAAGGCATAGTGTTTTCTGGCAGAAAGGGATTTATTGATTAGAGACCACGTGACTAGCAAAAAGCCACTTATGAATAGGAAGGTGACTCTACGTATCTCTAGAACTCCAGAAGGAAGAGTTCATAAAAAAAAAGAAAAAGGAATCCAGAATGAGGAAAACAATCAAACAAAAACAGGACAGGGGAAAGTCTTAATAATTTCCATCATTAGCATTTTCTGAATGAAAAAAAAAAAAAAGTTCTACATCACCAGGACAGATGAAAATCTCTTCAAAGATAAGGAGACTAGAGAGGAAAAAAAGAAAGAAAAGCTTAGACAAAAGGAAAGACTCCCCAGAGGAAATGACAGCAGAATGAGGCAGGCAGCCACAAAGGAGAAGACAAGGGGCCAGCAAGAGACGGAAAGAAAGAATGCAAAACCAGCATCAAGGGGTCCCCACCCCCAGCCCCTCACTCCCGCCCCCACTGCACACCTGGGAAAGCAGAGTTGGCAAATCGGCCTCCATGGCGCTGGGAAAAGCAATTTCTGACAAGGTGCATGCTAATCAGCCCGAAATGCAGACTCAGTCACTGCATCCATTATTCATGACTCGGTTTTACAAGGAATGCCCTCCCGCAGGAAGCAGGACGAAAGGGAAGTGATAACTGCCAAGCACGGTGGGGCGACTTCCCACCGTCTACACCTCAGTGACCCTCTAAGGATTCCCTGACTCCCATCTGAGAGAAGAAATAAAAGGAGTCTCCTTGGGGGAGGTCTTTTTAAAAATGGAAAATGAACCAAGGCCTGAAAGGTGAGGACCAAAAGCATCAGAGTGAGCTGAGGTTGCGATGGAAAGAGGCAGGGAAAGTGCATTTGTCTCTGTCTGCCAGCTAGAGGAGCCCCTTTGTTCTGTCCTGATGACAAGAAATCAGAAATAAAGGAGAGCTTCTTGAAAAGAAGCATTTTCCTGAAAGAGAAGAATGATTGAGAGCTGAGCTTTCATTTTCAGGGCGGAGGGGGAGGCCAGATGGCAAAAAGGTTAAGAATTCACCTGCCAGTGCAGGAGACACAAGAGATATGGGTTCGATCCCTGGGTCAAAAAGATCCCCTGTGAAGGAAATGGCAACCCACTCCAGTACTCTTGCCTGGAGAATCCCATGGACAGAGGAGTCTGGCAGGCTACAGTCCAAGGAGTTCCAAAGAGTTGGACACATCTAAGCAACTGAGCATGCACAAAAAATCAGGGTGCTTTAAATTCCCAGGGTGGTGTGGGGCCCCGTGGGGCTTCCCAGGAGGCACTAGGCCCATGAGAGAGACGTAGAAGATGCTGGCTTGATCCCTGGGTTGGCAAGATCCCCTGGAGGAGGGTCTTCTTCTCCTGGAGAAAGAGAATACTAGAGGCAAACCCTCTCCTGTATTCTTGCCTGGAGAATCCCATGGACAGAGGAATCTGGCAGGCTACAGTCCATGGGGTCACAAAGAGTCACAGATGACTAAGTATACACCAGCACCACAATTGAGAAGGGTAAGGAGTTGGATCAGGTAGATGACAGAGCTGCATGAAGGGAATGTGAGTGAATGAGTCTGAGGTATGAGTGGAGTTTAATCAGCGGAGGTGAAATCCAGGAGGGACAGGATCTCCATACATGAAGGACAGAAGCGCGGGTGTTCCATCCATCTTCAGTCCTGCAGGAGTTTCCTCCTGCCAACATGAAGCACATGCCCACCAGTCAGTGAATGTTGCCCCAGATGGCATTCTGAAGTGCTTGCTCTTTGCTGGGATGGTGAGCCCAGGGCTGACTGTCCCCCCAACTCCAGTTAGTTGGCATGGCGTGGTCCCCTGTCTGGCACTCACTGCCTGCCTGGCTCAGGTCTCACCACCGCGTTGAAACGTGCCTTGCTCTTCTCCGGTCATTGCCAATTCTCAACAAAGAGCAGCTCCCAGCACCCCTCAGGATGTCAGATTTGAGACTACATAATCAGCAGCCTGGGGCTTCCCTGATGGCTCAGAGGTCAAGAGTCTGCTTATGATGCAAAAGACATGGGTTTGATCCCTGTGTCGGGAAGATCCCCTGGAGAAGGACATGGCAACCCACTCCAGTATTCTTGCCTGGGAAAACCCATGGATGGAGGAGCCTGGTGGGCTACAGTCCATGTGGTCACAAAGAGTCAGACACGACCTAGCAACTAAATCACCACCAATCAGCAACCTGAATGTCACTTCTGATCAAGGTAGATGGGAGCAACAGAAGCTAGTCAGGCACCAGAAACCATGGTCCGGCCTGTGAGCCACCTCTAACATTTGTGTGACATGCATGCACGCTAAAAGTCGCTTCAGTCGTGTCCGACTATGCGACTCCATGGACTGTAGCCTGCCAGGCTCCTCTGCCCATGGGGATTCTCCAGGCAAGAATACTGGAGTGGTTTACAGTGCCCTCCTCCAGGGGATCTTCCCGACCCAGGGATCGAACTTACGTCTCTTACATCTCATGCATTGGCAGGAAGGTTCTTTCCTAGTGCCACCTGGGAAGCCCATTTGTGTGACCCAGAGTCTTAAACTCGGCTGGTTCCTCTAACAGTCTATGAATCTGTCTCAGCTGTGTGTTCTAACATCATATTCCATTTCCCTCTGTCTCTGTACAAGACAAAGTTGCATTAAACTTTGAGATAACAGCGAGGAAAACATCTGGAGTCAGAACTGTGTGGGAGGGGATCCTGTGACAGAGACTGAAAAGGGAGTCCGTGGAGCAAGAAGAGAACCACTGGGAGATTGGTAGGAAAGAGAACTGAGCCCCTGCCCGATACAGACAGTCATGGAGCAAACAGGGATGGGATGGTTCTAGCTTTAGTTCAGCGCCATCCCCACCCTCCTCTCCAGTTCCAGGAGGCTCTACAGGACACTGGAGTCACAAATGCCTACCTGTCTTCCATGTGGCACGAGCACCTTCCTAAATTTCAAACTAAAAATCAAGCTGGCACTCTCTCCCTGAGTAACGCTCTTGTTTATATGCCTTGCAGGCATTTGGTAAAGATGAATTAGAAATCTTCAAGCCTAAATTCCTCAGAAAAAAATAGTGACAGTTGACTGCACTACTGCAGCCCCAGTCTCCAAGCCATCCAAACAGCTCATGAAAGATAATCTTTAAATCCCTGTTTAACACTTTCTGTAGAAGTGAAAGCAAGGAGAGTATAATTCTGATTCCATTTTACAGATGCAGAAACTGAGGCCCAGAGACCCAAGGTGACTGGGTACAGCTGTGCCCTGATAAGACAACTGCAGAGTCTTTGGACCTCGGATTTCTGATGATTAAGTGTTTAAATCATTGGAAAATGGATCATTCAAACAACGTGTGCATTGCAAGTGGGTCTCTTTTATTGCCCAGTGGAAAATAACAAGACTACATCAGGACAGGAAATATGTGTTGAACTTTTAACTACAAAAACAAAGCCCAAAAAAGTAAGAAAGGAAAACTCCATCCAAACTAATAAAGCTTTCTGAGCAACTCTCCTCAGGATGACTCTTCAGTGTTTACTTAAATTTGCTGAGAATGGCTGGAGACTGTGGGTGATGAAAAAGAGGACGCTCTGCACTTGGTAAGAGTCCCACAGAGCCTCAAGGCCAATTTAACTAGGAAAACATTTCTATAATCGTCTTATTCAGCATTTCCATGGTATGAGAATGACTGAGTGAGAAAATGTCCTTAGTGCCACAGGCTTTTAAACCATGAGATGCTACCTTTAAAGGTCTCAATCTTTGGACTTCTAATTGTCCAAGGATAGCTCCAGCCAGACTGAAGATGGCTCACACTTTCTGTTGGAAAAATAAGCCCTCTTCTTCCAAAGGAGGGTGGAGGGTGTGCACAGACCTTGGCTCCACCCAGGGACTGGGTGAGGTCAGTGGCCAGGTCCATCCTGTAAACCTAACATCCGTGTGATTGGCCTCTGGACAACTGTCTAGTTGAAAAGGATGGTGCCATGTGGGCCCCTGTACCGAGATATGCATGAAAGTTCTCCCAAACCCCCTTTTCAGAATGCACGCCTACACACCTCATGCACATGTTGTCAAGTTTGACACACATGTGTAAATGTGTAAAATAAACACTAATGTCTGCACTGTGACTCTATTTACAGAGAGAATTCCTGTCTCTCCTGATTTTCATTCTCCACTCTGCGTGCCAGGCACTCTGCCTGCTAAGCTCTGCTCATGTATGACTGCACTTTAAAAAGTCATGCTAGTCACTTTCTGCTTAGGAGTGTAGCCAGAACTGAAAGCAGCTCTGTTTGACTCAAAGTCTGAGTCCTTAATCACTACGGTGCTCTCTCTGTCTCTGTGCGAAACTGGTTCAGAGACGCATGGGTCAACCCCTAGGTAAGCGGGAGAGAGCAGAAGGCAGACCCAGTCATCTTCCCTTGTGCTACTGTGTTAGCACCATGCTTCCCAGCTTGCTGCTGTCACTTTGCTCATATGGGTTCCTATGGATTTCAAAATGACTCAAGAAACACTTCCAGACTCATTTTATAAGACCCTGATATCAAAGCCAAATAAAAACACTATAAGAAAACTATAGAACAATATTCCTGAGAAATATAGTGCAAAAAACTCAAGGAAATACTAACAAACCACATTCAGTGGCACATTAAAAGGATCATTCAACATGATCAAGTGGGATTTATCCCTGGGATGCAAGGATGGTTCAACATACTCAAGTCAATAAATGTGACATATAACATTAAAATAATGAAAGTAAAAATCATAGGATGGTCTCTAGAGATGCAGAAAAGGATTTGACAACATTTGACATCCATTTGTGATTTAAAAAAATAGCATTTAGCATATTAGGTATGGAAAGAATGTATGTCAAAGTAATAAAGGCCATATATGAAATATATGTCAAAGAGGCCATATATGACAACTAACATTATACTCAATGGTGAAAGGCTGAAAGCTTTTATTCCTTGGAATAAAACAAGATAGTCCATTCTCACCAGTGTTATTCAAGATTGTACTGGAAGTTCTAACCAGAATAATCATATAAGGAAAAGAAATAAAAGAAATCAGAACTGGAATAGAAGAAGTAAAATTGTCTCTATTTTCCAATCACATGATTTTGTATATACAGAAAATGTGAAAGATTCCATTAACTAACTGTCAGAACTAATCAACAAACTCAGTAAAGTCTCAGCATACAAAATTAACATATAAAAATTAGTAGTCTTTCTATACTCCAATATAAGTTATCTGAAATGGAAATAAAGAGAACAATCCCATTTACAATAGCATCAAAAACAATCATTTAAGAATAAACTTAATTAAGGCAGGGAAAAACTTCCGCATTGAAAACTACAAGACATTTATGCAGGAAAGAAAAGACACAAATAAGTGGAAAGATACCATGTTTATGGACTGGAAGGGTTAATATTGTTAAAATGTCCATACTATCCAAAGCCAACTATAGATTCAGTATAATCCCTATTAAGATTCCAATGACATTTTTTTACAGAAGTAGAACAAATAATCTTAAAATTTGTACTGAACCGAAAAAAAAAAAAAGCTTTGAATAGCCGAATAGCCAAAGCAGTTCTGAGGAAGAAGAAAGCAGGAGATATCACATTTTTGGATTTCAACATATAATATCTTTTTCTTTTCTCTTTTTTTGTGTATATAGAAATGGAAATAGATGTTAATTAAGCTTATTGGATCGCTATGAACAAAGCTAGTGGAGGTGATGGAATTCCAGTTGAGCTATTGCAAATCCTAAAAGATGATGCTGTCAAAGTGCTACACTCAATATGCCAGCAAATTTGGAAAACTCAGCAGTGGCCACAGAACTGGAAAAGGTCAGTTTTCATTCCAATCCCAAAGAAAAGCAATGCCAAAGAATGCTCAAATGACCATACAATTGCACTCATCTCACACGCTAGTAAAGTAATGCTCAAAATTCTCCAAGCCAGGCTTCAGCAATACATGAACCGTGAACTTCCTGATGTTCAAGCTGGATTTACAAAAGGCAGAGGAACCAGAGATCAAATTGCCAACATTCGCTGGATCATTGAAAAAGTAAGAGAGTTCCAGAAAATCATCTATTTCTGTTTTATTGGCTATGCCGAAGCCTTTGACTGTGTGGATCACAATAACTGTGGAAAATTCTGAAAGAGATGGGAATACCAGACCACCTGACCTGCCTCTTGAGAAACCTATATGCCTGTCAGGAAGCAACAGTTAGAACTGGACATGGAACAACAGACTGGTTCCAAATAGGAAAAGAGTACGTCAAGGCTGTATATTGTCTCCCGTCTGTATATTGTCTCCCTGCTTATTTAACTTATATGCAGAGTACATCATGAGAAATGCTGGACTGGAAGAAACACAAGCTGGAATCAAGATTGCTAGGAGAAATATCAATCACCTCAGATATGCAGATGACACCATCCTTATGGCAGAAAGTGAAGAGGAGCTAAAAAGCCTCTTGATGGAAGGGAAAGAGGAGAGTGAAAAGTTGGCTTAAAGCTCAACATTCAGAAAACGAAGATCATGGCATCTGGTCCCATCACTTCATGGCAAATAGATGGGGAAACAGTGGCTGACTTTATTTTGGGGGCTCCAGAATCACTGCAGATGGTGACTACAGCCATGAAATTAAAAGACGCTTACTCCTTGGAAGAAAAGTTATGACCAACCTAGACAGCATGATGAAAAGCAGAGACATTACTTTGCCAACAAAGGTCCGTCCAGTCAAGGCTATGGTTTTCCCAGTGGTCATGTATGGATGGGAGAGCTGGACTGTGAAGAAAGCTGAGCACCGAAGAATTGATGCTTTTGAACTGTGGTGTTGGAGAAGACTCTTGAGAGTCCCTTGGACTTCAAGGAGATCCAACCAGTCCATCCTAAAGGAGATCAGTCCTGGGTGTTCACTGGAAGGACTGATGGCTGAAGCTGAAACTCCAGTATTTTGGCTACCTGATGTAATGCCTGAGGCAGCTGGTAAAAGGAGACAAATTAAATGGACTTATAAGTGTAGCTGCCACTCAAGCGAAACACTCTCACTCTAAGGGGAAGGTGAGAGGTTGTTGCTTTGTATTATTTTTTTTTAACTCATTTTATTATTATTATTTTTTTTTTACTTTACAATATTGTATTGGTTGGTTAGGGATGCGGTTTATGTACACAAATCATTTTACTTTTCATTTGCATCTTTGTGAGTCACTTAATTATTGATCATTTAATTAAGAAATGGCTCATACTGAATCTCTGCTGTATTTTCTTCACTCACTTTGGGGATACTATCTCTCCCCAAATTTGAACTTCAACAGAGTTTATATAAAAATTTGCATTGTAATCTTAGCACGTAGAATGTGTAATACAAACGTCCATTGTTTCACGCATGTGTGTTAAGAGATAACCCTTTGGGGGGCAAAATGCTTATAGACAAAATATTTATGATAAATTTTGCACATGCATGTTAATATTAAAAAGAACTATTGTCTTCTTTTTTCTTGAGATATAATTGACATATAACATTGTACTTGTTTCAGATGTACAACATTATGACTTGCTTTTTGCATTCATTGTGAAATATTCACACAATAGTTTCAAATTTTTTCTTATGATGACAACTTTTAGGTTCTATTCTCTTAGTAACTCTCAAAAAAGAACATAATATTATTAACTATAGTTGCCATGTTGTACACTACATCTCCAGCATCTACTCATTTTATAACTGGAGATATATGCTTTTTGACCCTGTTTACCCACTTTGCCCATTCCCCACCCAAAGCTGCTTCTTTCCGGACAGTCAGCTTAGTGTTACTGGCAAATACTCAGTTTGAGAGGAACTAACCTCCTAAGCTTGCTGCCCTTTCTTCTTCTATCTTCCCAAACAGAGTTAATCCCTCCACTTCCAAACTGTTTCCCTTTTCTTTGCTAATTAATCTAAGTTTCTCTTTCAGGCAGCCTCAGCTCTATTCTCCTGCAGTTACTTACATGACTATTCCCTAAACCCTCCCTTCTATGTTTCTTCACTCTTTATCTCCCCTGTCACTGAAAAAAAATTTACAAGGAGCCACTCTTTCTAGCATATTTCAGAGACCCATGATTTGGAGACAGCGTCATTAAAATCAAAGCACCACAAAAGTCTGGGATAGAGCCATCCCCTCTCAGGGTTTCTTGAGGGTCCACTGGATCAGAGCTGAACATCTTCCAATAATTCAGCTTCACCCAGACAGAAGTAGCTAGAAGTTGACCCAAACTCAAGCAGAAGGTTTGTTCAGTAGATGCAAACCCTTCACCTTCCTTCTGCTCTTCACTGACCTCCCAAGCATGAGCTGAAACACGTAAAATCTGGGATGAGAGACCCCCAGCAGCAGCCATTGCAACATAAGGCTGGTGTGTCTATGCTTTACTTACACCCTCCATGCTGGCATATGAGACTGATGGTGAGTTTCAGCCAGTCCTCGGGCTCCAGGCCTCCTGCTGTGGTCTGTGGCACTAAGACACACATGATTTTTTTTTTTTTTACCAAGCATGAGCTGAAACACGTAAAATCTGGGATGAGAGACCCCCAGCAGCAGCCATTGCAACATAAGGCTGGTGTGTCTATGCTTTACTTACACCCTCCATGCTGGCATATGAGACTGATGGTGAGTTTCAGCCAGTCCTCGGGCTCCAGGCCTCCTGCTGTGGTCTGTGGCACTAAGACACACATGATTTTTTTTTTTTTTCCCTAGTAAAATGAAGCAGGAAGTTAAGCCAACTGAGCAAATATTTCAGCCAATTTCTCCTCCCACATCACATACCCAAGACATTGACCAATCACCTCCAAAGAATGCTTGCTGTTGTTTCTGTTGTTATTCAGCTCTGAGTCATGTCTCAGTCTTCATGTCCCCAAGGACTGCAGCACACGGGGCTTCCCTGTCCTTCACTATTTTCCAGAGTTTGCTCAAACTCATGTCCATTGAGTCGGTGATGCCATCCAACCATCTCCTTCTCTGTTGCCCCCTTTCTCCTCCTACCCTCAGTCTTTCCCAGCATCAGGGTCTTTCCCCACGAGTCAGCTCTTTGCATCGGGTGGCCAAAGTACTGGAGCTTCAGCTTAGCACCAATCCTTCCAATGAATATTCAGGGTTGTTTCCTTTAGGAATGACTAGTTTAATGGCTAGGGAAAGTCTATAAAGTGTGACAAAATTATTGAAAAAACAGTAGAGGCAGGAATCTATCTAAAGGGAAAAAAACTCACTTGAAAGGTAGCTTCCTCTTTACAGTTGATTGGTTCCTTCCTTATTTCTTAGGGTTTGCTTAGGTCCAATTGCCACCGGTAAAATATTGCCTCCAAACAAAATAAAAGACTCCACCATCTTTCTGTTCTCAGAACCACCATTTCTTCCCCGAAGATTCATTCCCTTCCTCTATTCTCCACTTCTCAGCCTTTTTTGGCTACCTATATATCTACATTTTATTTGCTTTTTATTCTCTCCTATTATAGACCTTCTAATTAGGATGCATCTTAAAAAAATTTTTTTTAATTTAATTGTTTTTATTTTATTTTATTTTTTTAATTTTTATTTTTACTTTATTTTACTTTACGGTACTGTATTGGTTTTGGCATACATTGGCATGAACCCGCCACGGGTGTACATGAACTCCCAAGCATGAACCCCCGCCTCCCACCTCCCACCCCACATCATCCCTCCAGATTAGGGAGAATAGCACTGAAATATGTATACTATCATGTGAGAAACGAATCGCCAGTATATGTTTGATACAGGATGCAGGATGCTTGGGGCTGGTGCATGGGGAGGATGCATCTTTTAGAATTTTTGTAGTGAGTGCCTATGGGTGGCAAACTCAATTTCTGCTTATCTGTCTTTACTTTGCTATTTTTAACAAAATATATTAGATAGAATTATAAGATGCTTCTTTCAGCACATGGCTTCCCTTGTGGCTCAGTTGGTAAAGAATCCACCTGCAATGTGGGAGACCTGGGTTTGATCCCTGGGTTGAGAAGATCCCCTGGAGAAGGCAACAGCTACCCACTCCAGTATTCTGGCCTAGAGAATTCCATGGACTGTGTAGTCCCTGGGGTCTGAAAGAATCGGAGATGACTGAGTGACTTTCACTTTTCTTTCAGCACATTGAAGATATAATTCCATTGCTTTCTGGCTTTCATTGTAACGGTTGAGGAGTCATTTATGACTTCTGGTATAAATCAGGTATAAATCTGATTTATTATGATTCCTTTGAAAATAATGCTTTTTTGCTGGCTGCTTTTGACATCCTCTATATTTTGGGATTCTGCATTTCCATGAAAATGTGCCTAAAATTGTCTTTCTTTTTATTTGTCTTGCTGGAAATTAACTGGGATACTTGAATTTGTAGACTGGTGTCTTTAACAAGTTCTGGGAAGTCCTCAGACATTATTTTCATAAATATAGATTTTGGGCCCCATTTTCTCTCACTTTTCCTTCTGGAAGACTGAGTTGATGTATGTTAGACCTTCTCTTTTCTCCTTATTTCTTATCTTCTCATTAAAAAAAAAACTCTTACTTTGTGTGTATGTGTGTCTGTATGCTGAACTCTGGCTAATTTATTTCTAACTTCTCTATATTTATTCTAACTTCAGTATACAAAACTTCTCTTTATCTGGGTTTAACATGTTTTTATACACATCTATTGTTTTAAAACTTTCAATTATTAAAATTTTTCTGAAAGCTCTATCATTTTAGTCCTGCTAAGTCTTTTCAAAAATTTCCCCATTTCCTACATATATTTTAAAGCTTTCCTTTCATTGTGTTAAGTGTGGTTGCTTTAGCATTTCTATAACTTGCATTGTTCTATTATATGAAAACTTTATTCATCTGTTTCTGTTGATTCTCATGATACATAGTCACTTGTTATTGTAAGCTGCTCAGTTTTATGGAAAACTACATTTGAAATCCCTGGATTTCAAATAAAGGCACCTTTCTTCAAAAGGAGCTTGCATTTGCTTTGCCAGTTGCCAAGTATCTTTATTTGTCTAAAAGTATTTTAAAATAAAATCACAGCTTGAGGGTTTGGAGATAACATATATGATATGATTAGGGTTTGGGGATACACAAGATGGACTGCTTGTAGCTACAACTTCCCAAAGACTTATTTTGTTGATTCTGGCTTTGCTCAGTGCCAAGGATACTTTCCTTTAGTCTTTGGGTGCAGGCAGTTTTCAGTAGTGGTTAAGAACCTGCCTCCCAGTGCAGGAGACATAAGGGACGTGAGTTGGATCCCTGGGTCGAGAAGATCCCCTAGAGGAGGGCATGACAACCCACTCGAGTATTCTCGCCTGGAGAATCCCATGGACAGAGGAACCTGGCAGGCTACAGTCCATGGGGTCACAAAGAATCAACACAGCTGAAGCAACTGAGCACACACACACGCACTGTGGTAGTGCAGGAAATGCTGGCTCACCTACCCTGGTCCTAGTTATGTAGCATTTTGTGTTCCTGGTTTTATGGGAGGAGGATCCTCTCTTAGATTCCAGCATTGGACAGCACCTTAGAGCACTTTCTTATAATAGCAACTCCTCTTCCTTCCCTCTCAGTTAGCATTCTATCCACTCTGGGCTGTCCTTTCTATTGAATATACATGACCACCACGTGGAAAGGGCAGGGTTGTTTTCTGGTTGGCCTCTGAAGGACCAGATGATGCAACACAGATGTGTAGGATGTTTCTTCCTGATGGGATGAGACTTGACCCTCCTTGTAATGGAGGATGGGAAGAAGGCACACAGGTAAATTTCTCTGTTACTTGGACAATTCCAAGAAGTGGGTCATTCTTATGACCCTTTCCAGGAGTCCCACATACTACCTAAATACATCTTCTGTGTAGCCAGCTGTGCCTAGCACCAGCTCGTTATGATGCTGTAACCAACATGGAATGTATCTTTTCTTATCTCACTTTCCTTACTTTTACTGGCCTGGGCCTGCACCTCTTAAATCACCTTAGAGCTACCCTGGCTCTGCTTTACGAGGAGCTTGCCTGAGAAAACCTCCTTCATTGTGAAGTTCTGAGTTTTAAATTCTATCTGGTCTCCTCTGTGAGGGCATCAAAATCAAGTTTCAAGCCCCCTTGGGCTGACAAATTACCTCCGGGCAAAAGTGGTTTGATGCTCTGTTATTCTTGCTTCATCTCAAAGCTTGGCTTGATAATTTTTTATCATCTTGTCAGATTTTTGATGCCATTTAAGATCTATTTATATTTATCTAACATTTTTGAGTGCTTTCATTGGAAGCGTTGATCTCAACAACCTAGGGCCCATGATTCCCCAATCTATTTTTCTCACAGCCATCAGAATGCTATTTTAAAGATTAATATCTAACAGTGCCCCCATCTCCTTTGCTTAAAACCCTTTCAGAACCCAGAGTTCTCACAGTGAAATCCAGGACATTCATCATGGTTTCCATGGTCATCTGATCTGGCTTCTGCCTCCCTCTTGTTCTCACGTTTTTTTACTGTTGTCATATTGAGATTCTTTCAGTTCCTCCAATAATATATCCCTGATGTGAGGCATTTGCACGCACTGCTCCCTCGGCCAGGAATCCTTTTCTTCCATATCCTCCATACGCTTCACTAGCTATCTTCTTCTCACCTTTAAACTAAGCACCAGTCCTCCTAAGGGGACTTCCCAGGGGGAACGCTTTCAACTATATCAGGTGTCCTTTATGTTTTTGCTTTTGTAGCATTCCTGATACTGCAGGTAGGCTTTTCCAGGACTCTGTCCATTGTTTCTGCACTGCTGTAAACCTAGGCCAGTTGTCCCCACCACATGGTCGGCCCCCAGTAAATGTTCATTGAATTCAATGAACATCAGAAGCAATCTCTGACCCTTTTAATCAGTTTATCCTGACGTTACCCTGGTACCCAATAAGCAGAGTATTCTACCTTCAAGTCTGCTGTGGTCCATAAGTGACCTCTGGAGATTCCACAGAGCAAGCTTGACGGTTGTGAGAACCTCTCAGGACTCTACACACTTGGCTGGAATGATGGCTTTCCCACTAGAAGGTAGGTCAGTTGGGCTCTTTGAGGAGAAATTAGTTTAGGTGAGTTTGTCAACTGTGAATTGAAGACACTGATTTTACACCACATCAGCCATTTCTTTAGAGTCCCTTGGACAGGAAGGAGTTCAAACCAGTCAATTCTAAAGGAAATCAACCCTGAATCTTCATTGGAAGACTGATGCTGAACATGAAGCTCAAATACTTTGGCCATTTTATGAGAAGAACTGACTCATTGGAGAAGACTGTGATGCCAGGAAAGACTGGGGGAAGGAGAAGAAGGGGGTGACAGAGAATGAGATGGTTGGATGGCATCCCCGACTCAATGGACATGAGTTTGAGCAACTCTGGGAGAGAGTGAAGGACAGGGAATCCTGGCGTGGTTCAGTTCATGGGGTCAGAAAGAGCTGGACAGAGTTTAGTGACTGAACAGTGACCTACAGCGGCTTTGAATGTCTGCTTTGTGTGGGGCGCCGTGTTGATATTGGACACGTCGACATGTGATTGGTGTAGTGCTTCTCTCATAGAGCTCTGAGCCTGCTTAGAGAGATAAGCTATAAAACTGAGATCATGACAGTACTAAGGCAGTTTTCCCAAGGGTCAGATGAGGATACTGAAGGGTTTGAGTCATTTCTGAAGGTTTCTTCATTTGGAGATGGGTCTCTGAAGCTGCCTAGTTTTGGCATATACTGGAGGAAGGCACTTAGCCAGAGGTTGGTCAATCTGGCCAAATTGATGATGGTCACAAGCTCAAAACATTGTAGAGGAGAAAGGTCAATTAATGATGTAAGTCAAGAATACAGTGAGGAGTAGCGGGGCCTGTGGCAAACTGGAAAAGACTAATCTGTGTAAAGGGAATGAAGGCATCTCAACTCCTTGATGTTGTCAAGGTGTGAGACCATGGACCCTGGGATGCTAGTTACTGCGTTTAAAGGAAATGCTGGAAATCAAGTGTCTATGTGGTGATTCTCAATTTTTACAGCCTGGTCTAGTTCCATCCTTAAACCCATATCTATATGGTGAAATTGACCCATAGGTCACCTGTTTTCTATCTCTACTTTAGATGAAAACCCAAGTTTGGTAAATCATCTCATTTCAAAGTGTTTGCTCCTATCTTTCTGCATAACTACCCCAGGTAATCAGGTAATTCCTGATTCTGTATCTTCCATCACAGTTTACATCTTGAGCTTTATACAAATATTTATTTGCCTATCTGCTGTCTTCATCTGGAAAAGCACCTCAATCTCAGTATGTCTAGAACTTAATTTTTCTGCCCAACCTCCAATCTACTCCAGGTGCTATTAATAGTACAATTGTTTGACACTGGGCCTCAGTTTTAAGTCTGAGGAGTAACAGGGATAATAGAAATAACTTGCCCTACCTAACCTTGAGGGCTGTTTGCAAGAGTAGGTAAAATGACACATGTGCTGGACAGGAGGCTGCACATCAACTATGACTTTACAAACTGCCTCTGAGATGACTGTGTGCCCTGAGTCAAACTTGTCCAGACCCATCTGCTGAGAGGAGACAGGAGAGAGAGACAGAGTCAGAGATACGATTTCATCACATCTATTTGACTGTTAGCCCAGACGAAGAAGAGGCAATAAAACATGAATTTTGTAAGAGCTTTTGGGTATTCAGACTAGAATGTCTGCCAGAGCATCTGTGTGGAGCGTGGGGAGCACTGCTGAGGCTGTCATCAGGAAGCATCTCACTGCTGCATTCAAGCATCGTGAACTTATTGAACGTTCTACAAAAATGATTGTAGAAACTAGGAAGCACTCCGTCGGTTTTCTGTTGTATTGGCCTCATCGCCACCAATAAAGTATGTGTGACCCTTCCCAAAATCAGGAGTCCAAGACCCATTGCTGGGTTACATGGGATGGAAAGTGAATGGTGCTGAGGCTGGACAATGGCTGCAGAAATAACCTACGATGACGGCAGCTTTCATGGAGAGTAGGAGGAAGACAAGGGTACCCAACAGAGAAAAATCCTTTCTAAGTGTAGCCACAAATATTAGAAATTATGGTTATTACTTTTCCATTCTTTAAGGCAAGAGTGTCACATTCAATGAATGACTTCAGCAGGAACACTCTCCAACAATTCTGTTATCCTTATTACGCACGTCAGTCAGGTACCCATTCTGTCACTGTAACTCCTACATGTCTGGAATCCACATTCTAGATCCTAATAAACTGGTATCCTTAGCACTGCCCTGATTCTAATATGGCTCTCACTACCTGATACTGGATTGTTGAACATCTTTCTGATTAGGGTTCCTCCCTCCATCTCACATTTCAACAACTCATCCTCCACTCTATGACTTGAGGTATCTTTCTTTTTCTTTTTTGGTATTTTTTTTTTTTTTTTTGGCTGAGCTGAGTCTTAGTTATGGCATAAAGAATGTAGTTCCATGACCAGGGATTGAATCCAGGCCCCCTTCACTAGGAGCACAGTCTGAATCGCTGGACCACCAGGGAAATCCCTTATCTTGCTAAGCACGCGTCTAAGCCATGTCTCTCTAGCTCATTCAGTTCAGTTCAGTTCAGTTCAGTCGCTCAGTCGTGTCTGACTCTTTGCAACCCCATGAATCACAGCACGCCAGGCTTCCCTGTCCATCACCATCTCCCGGAGTTCACTCAGACTCACGTCCATCGAGTCCGTGATGCCATCCAGCCATCTCATCCTCTGTCGTCCCCTTCTCCTCCTGCCCCTAATCCCTCCTCATAAAGCATTTTGTTTGCCACCTTTTAAGTCCCGGCTCCTGCTACCATGTCGTCCTCACTGAGTCACTTTCCCACACACGCCCTGTGTTCCTGCCAAGCCTGATTGCTCATAAGCTCTCCAAGCACACCTGTATGTGCCAGATGTCCTCCATGGAGGTCAGGCATTTAAAAACCCGGACACTCAGAAGTGGTTGCCGCGAGAGAGGAGAGAGGCAGGGAACACGAGGAGTCACAGAGACAAGGCAGATTTTCTGGACTCGTTTCCCAAGCCCCACCTAGGGTCCCCCTAGGATACCTGTGGCTACCAGGGAGGGCAAGAGCATACAAGGCAATCCAGACTTCAAGCTGGCACATCTGAAGTAGAAGCCAGTCACCCAGCATCATGTGAATTTCTCAAATGCCCCCTTATTAAAATATCTACACAAAATAAACAAAACTCCGATGACAGTGTCTGATGCAAATATTATGAGATCAACATAAAGCTGTTGTAGAGAAAACATATTTACATACCAAACTTGCCCTAAGCACTAATTATTACTAAACTCTGAATTTATTCCCATCTTTTTCTGTTGGATATCTATCATGAGTCATTTCGTCACTTATTACTTCTGTTTCTGCCTCAGTACACCCCTGTCTCCATCTCATCTCCCCTCACCTTTCCTCCCAGCTCAGTGAGTGCGTATATCTCCAGGTGGGTTTAACTACCACCACTTATTCATGATCTTTGTGGGGAAGTCTCCCAGATCTCTGGAGAAAGAAATGGCAACCCACTCCTCTTTCCTTGCCTGGAGAATCCCATGGACAGAGGAGCCTGGCCGACTACAGTCCATGGGGTCACAAAGAGTCGGACAAAACAGCATGCATGCACGCGTGCATGCACACACACACAGTCCCAGATTTCTAGCCCAGACTTCTCTGGGGCTTTCAAAACTGTCTGTCAACCATGCATTCCACAACTCTGTGTCTCACAGCCATCTCAAACAAAACAGATCCCTATATGGAGCTTTCCAGTTGAATGTCTCTCATCTCAAAAAGGCACCACTATCCTTTCCTCCGTGTTATTCCTCGGTGGCTCAGATAGGAAAGAATCTGTCTGCAATGCAGGAGACCTGAGTTCGATCCTTGTGTTGGGTAGATCCCCTGGAGAAGGGAATGGCAAATCACTCCAGTCTTCTTGCCTGGAGAATCCCATGGAAGAGGATCCTGGCAGGTTAAAGCCCATGGGGTCACAAAGAGTCAGACATGGCTGAGTGACTAACACAGACACCCTTCCCTCCAGGGCCTTCATCTCCCACTGCCTTTCAGTCACAGAACTATGAGATCCTGCTTCTGAAACATTACTCTGATCCATCTGTTATCTCTTTCTTCGCCTTGGGTTCTTCAGTTCAGATGCCATGATTTCTAGCCTGAGTGATTACGACAGTCTCTAAAGGTTTTTGATGCTCCTTGTTTCATCCCTCTGTGTTGTACTGTAAAGTTTGGCCTCACTCTTTCCAAAGAGAAAGAATGAAATACCGTCTGCCTCTTCCTCAGACTAGTCCCTTCAGTTCAGTTCAGTTGCTCAGTTGTGTCTAACTCTGCAACCCCATAAACTGCAGCACGCCAGGCCTCCCTGTCCATCGCCAACTCCCGGAGCTTACCTAAACTCACGTCCATTGAGTTGGTAATGCCATCCAACCATCTTATCCTCTGTTGTCCCCTTCTCTTCCCACCTTCAATCTTTCCCAGAATCAGGGTCTTTTCAAATGAGTCACTTTTTTGCATCAGATGGACAAAGTACTGGACTTTCAGCTTTAGAATCAGTCTTTCCACTGAATATTTATGACTTACTTCCTTTAAGATGGACTGGTTGTATCTCCTTGCAGTCCCTTAGTAAAGTCAAGTCGCTCAGTTGTGTCCAACTCTTTGCCACCCCATGGGCTGTAGACTACCAGGCTCCTCTGTCCATGGGATTTTCCAAGCAATAGTCCTGGAGTGGATTGCCATTTCCTTCTCCAGGGGATCTGCAGTCCCTCAGGTGGGTGCAAATTAGAGTCAACACACCACATCAACATATTGTTTCATTTAGGCAACAGTGTACTTCAGTTCAGTTCAGTCACTCATTCGTGTCCGACTTTGCGACCCCATGAATTGCAGCATGCCAGGCCTCCCTATCCATCACCATCTCTCAGAGTTCACTCAGACTCACGTCCATTGAGTCAGTGATGCCATCCAGCCATCTCATCCTCTGTTGTCCCCTTCTCCTCCTGCCCCCGATCCCTCCCAGCATCAGAGTCTTTTCCAATGAGTCAACTCTTCGCATGAGGTGGCCAAAGTTTTGGAGTTTCAGCTTTAACATCAGTCTTTCCAAAGAACACCCAGGACTGATCTCCTTTAGGATGGACTGGTTGGATCTCCTTGCAGTCCAAGGGACTCTCAAAAGTCTCCAACACCACAGTTCAAAAGCATCAGTTCTTAGACTGACTCAGTAATAAGGGGGAAATGATCACATTAGAGATGAAGACTGAGTGATCTTTGTAGTTTTCCGGGTGTTTCTTCTGCCATCCTTTGCAGCTAATGGTGACATCCTCTCAGGCCCAGCAGAGCAGAACACCAGCTTGTTGAAAGGTGCTTATTGCACAGCACGGCTGTGGCTAAGCCTCAGAAAGAAGGCACAGGTGATCAAGGGGAGGGAAGCGAGTCCTTCCAGGACTGCCTACATTCTGGTTCTGTGCTTCCCCCAGGAGGACACCCTGAAGGCAGGGCTTGGTTTCAGTGAGATTAAACTGGAGTGAACAGAAAACCTGGTGTTGGAAAAGAATCAAGGAAGAAAAAGTGAAGCTGCAGCAGGTTGTCCTGCAATCCTCAGATCGAAGCCTCAGGCAGGCAAGGCACTTATCTCCCAGATGGGCAGGTGCTGGTGCTTGGGATTAAAATACTCCCCTGGGGCTGGAGCATCCAGGGAGTGGGGACGGAATAAAGGAACGGAGTGGTTAAGAAGGAGCAAAGCAAAAGTCCTTTTCTTAAAAATAAAAAGAAAGCTGCAAACTACCCTCCCAACAAGGCTGAGTTACAGCAGCAGTAAGCATGGAGTAAATAATAGTTAGCAGCAGTGACGACCTGATCCACACATTCTGCAAAGCTCTTGCTGGCATCTAGGGCTGGGAGGGCGGGGACCCACTCCTCCTCCCTTGTACTATGTGATGGCCTCAGCCTGCACACCACCAGTCATGCCCCACCCACTCCCTGGTCCCCAGCCAGTCCCACCCACCCTCTGAAAGCTGTCCTTCCACAATTGCCAAGCCTTGGCCAGCCTGCGATGTGCTCCTTCACATTCGTCACAGAAGAGGTTTGTGGGAAAGTGGGAAAATCTCTTCAGATCTCCCTCCAAACCAATGCCTGCCATGCAAATCTGCCGATGCCTGCATCCAATCCTTGCTACGTGTTCATCCACGAGGGTGATAGGTCGTAACTGACTTCATCAGAAATATAGAGGTGCAGAAGGTCCACTCAGACGGTCCAAGAGCAGCATCATTTGAATGGGTTTAAAGGAGGTGAGTGTCTTTTGAGAAGCAATGGCCACCGGGCTCTTTGCCTTTCAGATCTCACTGGTATCAATCAGACAAGCCTGCGTTCCTCACCCAGAGAGAAGTAACTAAGTAACACAGTAACTAAGTCAAGTAACTAAGTCACACAGCTGGTCTGTGGCAGGACAGGATTGCAACCCAGGTCTCTCTGGCTCCAAGACTGTGACTGTTCTCTGTAGCAGGAACATGCGTGTCTATACCCAATGTCCACTTACGTCATACACATGACAGGTAAGTTAACGGTTGTGGTGTCAAAGGCGATCCCTGCAGTCTATTCTGGACCTGACCGTTTTCACCTTCTCTCACGGCTCCAGGCACTTGTGCCAGAAAGCTGAAATAAATACACTCCCTGACTGCCAGGCACATCCTGTCTAAACAGATGGACCAACGTGTGGAAGGAAAAGTGTGGGGGAGGTGGGAAAGAGGGAACAGGAGAAACAAAAAGAAGGCCAAGCCCCAAGCGGAATAAATTATTTTATTAGTGTTTGATTTTGACTGAGGGCGGATGCATTAGAAACCATCCAACGTGCCCACACAGTAGATATCGAATGAGAAGATGCACTTAACATCAAAGGGCAGTTGATTCAGAACTGCGCAATGCCATGCAACTCATGGGACCCATTTCAGGCCTTGCTCTTGACAACGTTTGCTGTCTGGGGCCTTCTTCCCAACTCTGCTGAGATTCCAGAGGAAACTGCCTTGATTTCACAGGCTCTCGGTGCTGTCTTCTGGGAGTGACAGCAGTGGGGCCATAGCTGTGACAAGTCTCCAAAGGGCAGTCATCACCAGCCGCATAGTCAAACATCTGTTTAAAGCTTTTAATGTTTTCACACGTGTGACTTCATCCGATCTTCATAATAACCTGTGAGGCAGTCAAGGCAGATAACAGTATGTATTATTATTATACGATAACGTGAGTGTGTGCTAAGTCGCCTCAATCACGTCCGACTCTTTGTGACTCTATGGAATGTGGCTTGCCAGCCTCCTCTGTCCATATGATTCTCCAGGCAAGAATACTGGAGCAGGTTGTCATGCCCTCCTCTGGGTATCTTCCCAACTCAGGGATCAAACCCGCGTCTCTTTACTTGACAAGCGTGTTCTTTACCACTAGCGCCATTTGGGAAGCCCATGATGCAATAATATGACACACTTAATAGGGTGGCATGATATTAGTATTACATCAGTCTTAGCCAAGAGGAAACAAGAGTTCAGTGAAATGACACAACTTACTCATGTTTGTACAGTCAGTGTCAGAAGCAGGATTCAAGCCAGACCTTCAGCTCTCCGTCTGGTAGGTTTAGGCTGCATATGTAAGGCCAAGGTCAAATAGCAAGTTCCCTGGCTCGATTACAGATCTTGTTTCTTAACTTGCAAGGAGGAGGCAGAAGTTGAAAACTCTGATTCCTCTTGTTCCTTTTATTTGCAGTCTGCACTGCCAAGTCGTGACTTGACTTTTTTCTCCCCTTTATGTGTATGGCTGATGCATGATGAGCAAGACTTTATCAGCTGGACTTGTAACATATGGCCTCTGATGGCAGATTGGGGTTGGGCCCCCCATTTCCATCTGAATTGACCTTCAGAGTCAATATATGTCGAGATGAAGAATTTCAAAGGCAGACCCTCCAGAGTTACCACGACAGCCCTTCAACTTGGCAAGTTACTTAACCAATGGGATCCTTGATTTCCTTGTCTTTACTATGGAGGCTGCTGCTGCTGCTGCTAAGTCGCTTCAGTCGTGTCTGACTCTGTGCGACCCCAGAGATGGCAGCTCATCAGGCTCCCCCATCCCTGGGATTCTCCAGGTAAGAACACTGCCGTGGGCTGCCATTTCCTTCTCCAATGCATGAAAGTGAAAAGTGAAAGTGAAGTCACTCAGTCATGTCTGGCCCTCAGCGACCCCACGGACTGCAGCCCACCAGGTTCCTCCGTCCATGGGAGTTTCCAGGCAAGAGTACTGGAGCAGCAACGTCTATCTTGCAGGGACATTATGAATACTAGATGATAGACTAAAGATAAAGATCTTGGCCCTAAAGACATTCTCTGTCAGTGGTAGCAATTCTCCTTATCCTGGAGTTATTTCCCTTTATGCTTAAATCTTATACTTAAGTGAAATTGACACTTTCCTCCTTATCAAAAGTGTTAGTTGTTCAATCATGTTTGACTCTTTGTGACCCTATGGGCTGTAGCTCACCAACCTCCTCTGTCCATGGAATTCTCTGGGCAAGAATACTGGAGCGGGTAGCCATCCCCTTTTCCAGGGGATCTTTCCAACCCAGCGATCAAACCTGTGTCTCCTGAATTTCAGGTAGATTTTTTTTTTACCATCTGAGCCACTAGGGAAGCCTTCCTCATCAAAAGTTGCTCAATATACAGGATTGGGAAGGCAGAGGGAGGGAGGAGGAGTAGGGACGCTCTTTCTAAATAGCTCATCATTATTTTAAAATGTTACATTATGGCAACTGACTTAGGCATCAAAGCTGAGTTCAGGTTTCAGCTCCAGGATGAGTCCTGGGAAAATCATGTCTTCTTTTCCAATGTCAGCTCACTCACTGGCTGAGTGCGAGCCACAGCGCCCACTGCACAACAGCAGCTATGACAATGGGCGTGAAATGACCCTTGCCACGAGCCCAGCCCAGAGGTGCACGTGGATGAGCACTGCCTGCTGTTCTGACTTGTTTACAAAGGCCGAACCCATGTGACCTGAGGAGATGAGAGTGGGGCTCAGTGAGTTGCCCCTCTGGCTCCCATCTCTGCAGCTAGTGCTATGGGCACCTCCTCCCACTGCTCCTTAGAGCACCCCAGGAAGTTGGGGTTGTTCAGCTGGAGAAAAGCATCTTAAGGAAGCCTAGCCATGCTCTTCCCCATTGGTCCCCTGTCTCCACAGGGACCAGAAACAGGGATGACTTGCAGGAGGAGGGCGCATCAGTGGAAGGAAGAGATTCCTGCTCAGAAGGCGAACAGATCTTAGAAGGATGTCAGTCCAGGGATCTGGGATACTGCTCAAGGAGACCTTTAAATGCAGGAATGGCGCTCATGCTTAGTAGCTGATCTGTTACAAAACAGGGGCCAGGGCCAAAGGATTTCTGAGGATTTCTTCAGTTCATGATTCCGTGGTTTTCTAGAGGCCAGAATCCCAAAGATGGCCTGTGCATTAGTATGATATATGCTCAGAACAGAAAGTCAACCAGGGTGAACACACACACACACACCCATTCATGTCACTCTCTGTGCTTGGGGAGCTCCATGCAGGCAGGCCCTTGTGAGGTCTCTTAACCTAGTGCGCTGGTGAGAAGAGGAGACAGGAAGGTTTGTGCTGGAGGGCACATGGGGAACTGGACTGAAATCGAGAGCCACCAGAGTTTAGGTCTTTGCCTGGACTGTGCTGTCAGCCAAGTTCAAGGACTTAACGCCTGGCAGCTCATAATGTGCTTGGCTCTTTCTTGGAAGCTTGGTGAGGACACTGTAGATGAGGAGAGAGGGGAGGCTTGGTCTGTGACCCCTAGTTCTGCATTGGGCCTTTGAACTTGTCCCTCCCTCTTCCTGATGCTCTTCCTCAGGTCCCTGTGTACCTGGCCCCTTCTCATCATCACCTGATGTCCTCAAAGGCCACCCATACATGGCTCTGCCCCACAACCTGCTCTCTTCAAGCTCCTCAGGATTCGCCTTGCTCTCTGAAGTGTTTTATTTGTTTGTTACCTGTTTATTATCTTCCCTCTCCCAGAGAGTAAATCCTCTGGGTCAGGGACCTTATGCCCTTTCACCTCTTCATTCCCTCAGTGGACCCAGCACACAGAGGTGCCCTATACAGACTTGTTGAGGGAAGGATGAAGCTGAATTTTCCCCTAGTCCAATAACTGGAGACGGCAAGTGGGCTGGTAGCTGCCCAGCCCTGTACTCCACCCCCTATCCCCACCTCCTGCCAACTGGCTTGCTGCTTCTGGAAGAAGTCAATGAGGATCAAAAATAAATCCTAGAGAATTTCCCTGGTGGCCCGGTGGTTAAGAATCCACCTGCCAGTGCAGAGGATGCAGGTTCCATCCCTGGTCTGTGAAGATCCCGCATGCCATGGGGCAACTAAGGCTGAATATCAGAACTACAGTGAGAGAAGTCAATGCAGTGAGAAGCCCGGGGGTGGAAGCTAGAGAAAACATGTGTGCTGCAATGGAC
This sequence comes from Oreotragus oreotragus, assembly GCA_006410675.1. NCBI lineage: Eukaryota > Metazoa > Chordata > Mammalia > Artiodactyla > Bovidae > Oreotragus > Oreotragus oreotragus. Next base: position 137,285 of record SJYX01015344.1, on the reverse strand, counting down.
ACCTTAGAGCCAAACATAAAATAAATAAGTAAGTAAATAAATCCTAGAATGTTGACCAAAAATCTTCATCTGGATCTGAGGCTGGGCCCTGCCTGAGTCTCCCCTTCAGCCCCAGTGTTCTAGAAGCTTCCTTGACTTTCTCTTCTAGCAGATATCTTGAAAACTTGTTTCCAGGCGGGTTTCACCTCTCACTGAGCCGGCTGCCAATGAGAACTCATTTCCAGGCATGCCTGTGCGTGTTGTCGGGGATTTCTCAGCCTTGGGGCTCTCACCCCGAGGGCACAGGCCTAAGGCAAGCTGACCTGTGGGCCTCAGCATCTCCTTGAACCAAACACACTTCCTGACATCTCCCAGGGCTGGTTCTCTCACTGAGAGGTCCCAGTAGTACCCTAGTGCCTGGGCCCACTTCCTTGACTCCTATTTGGGAAATGATACTCGCATGGAGAAGACATTTGATGGCCAGATAGGAGGGAGGCACCCCCACCTCCCTTCCCACATTCTGTGCTGTGATTGTGAACTTGGTCTCCTGAGAACAAAAACAGCATCCTGTGTTTACTCCCACTTGCTGGCCAGGCAGTCCAGCAGGCCATTTGGCGGTCAGCCCAAGGAAGGGAGTCTCCAGGTACCACTGCTGGGGCGGGCACTGGAGGGAGGACAATTTGTACTGACCTCATGCCGTCTATGGGGTCGCACAGAGTCGGACACGACTGAAGTGACTTAGCAGCAGCAGCAGCAGCGGCATGGGCCAAAGGGCCAAACAGCCGGGTGGTGGGGCAGGGGCCTCTAACCAGAGGCAAGTGGGAGGTGCCTGGCTGCTGAGATTCCCAGGGAGACACTCAGACCTCTCATCCACGAGGAAGGAGCCGGAGCCCTCAGACCACCACGGTGGGGGCACAGAGCCGGGGCACCAGGGCACCTTTTAATGCCTTTGCCTCTCGGGCAGTCACCCCCACCAATTGTTGGGAAGGCAGCCATGTGGGTGGGGACAGCAAGCATTACTGAAAATCTGTAGACATGAATGGTTTGGGACATCCTGGCTGTTCCCAGTGAGTGATGTTGTTACTCTTTGTTCATTACCCACTTAGAGGAAAATAGAAACTTCTTTCCAGTTCTCCAGGGCCTAGACAGGGCAAGCTGCCAGAACTTTCTTCGAGGAAACAAGGAAACAAAAGAGCTTGCAAAGTAAGGGTTCCCAGGAGATGTGATCAAATGCCCTCAAGGCAACTGGAGAGGGTTGTGACTCTGGAAATGGCACCACTCTCAGGGCTGGTGAGTCACCTTGAATGACTGGAGGCCACCCTCTAGCCTGGCACTCAAGGAGACCACCCCCTGTTCCAATCCCTCAGGAGACCACGCCCTACCCCGTATCCCAGAGACACCAAGAGCACACAGGCTGTGGTACCCAAGGAAAAGTGAGTGGCCACTGGTTTAATAGCAACTGCCACCTTCCTCCTGTTCAGGAGCAAGAGCTGTGGATTGCTTTTATAAAATGCACCAAAGATCTGAAAATAAACACTATATCAATAATAAATGGAATGGAAATAGAAGCAAACAAGTCAAAGGAAGATGAGGTGGAAGAAAAAACAGTCAATTTTCTTTTAACGCCCTCATATCCATAAATGTCAAAGGAACAGAAACCCTGAAAATTTCCTATTCACACAGAAGGCCAGGAAGAAAAAAATCTCTTTTGGGGAAGATGCAGAGAAACTTGAGTTTAATAAGCCAAAACTTATTAGCCAGACATAGGGAACCTGCTGCAAAATTCAGTTCTAAAAACAGAAACTGGTTATTGTAACTTTTTCAAGCTCTCTAATTTTTTAGGACAACTTTTTTAGAACTCTATTCACAGACACAAATTGAAAAACAAGCATTTTAATGTCCGGTTAAGTTCAGTTAGAATGGCTTTTTTTGGTAAAGCATCTCTCCACCAAACATCTCAGCCTTCTAAGGAAGACTCAGTTAAACTCCCAAAGGATGTGTGTGCTAAGTCACTTCAGTCATGTCCAACTCTTCGCAGCCCTATGGACTGTAGCCTGCCAGGCTCCTCTGTCCTTGGGGATTCTCCTTCAGGAATACTGGAGTGGGCTGCCAGGCCCTCCTCCAGGGGATCTTCCCGACCCAGGAATCAAACCCGTGTCTCTTGTGTCTCCTACATTGGCAGGCAGGCTCTTTACCACTAGCGCCACCTGGATGTGGTTGCTGTTGCTCAGCGGCTCAGTCCTGTCTGACTCTTTGCGACCCCGTGGACTGCAGCACACCAGGCTTCCCTGTCCTTCACCATCTCCTGGAGTTTGCTTTGAGTCTATTGAGTCTTTGATGGCATTCAACCATCTTGTCCTCTGGCACCTGCTTCTCCTCCTGCCCTCAATCTTTCCCAGCATCAGGGTCTTTTCCAGTGAGTCGGCTCTTCACATCAGGTGGCCCAAGTATGAGAGCTTCAGCTTCAGCAACAGTCCTTCCAATGAAGATTCAGGACTGATTCCTTTAGGATTAACTGGTTTGATCTCCTTGCAGTCCAAGGGACTCTCAAGAGTCATCTCCAGCACCACAGTTCAAAAGCATCAATCCTTCAGCACTCAGGCTTCTTTGTGGTCCAACTCTCACAACCATACATGACTACTGGAAAAACCATAGCTTTGACTAGGAACTTTGTCTCTGCTTTTTAATACATTGTCTAGATTGGTCATAGCTTTTCTTCCAAGGAGCAAGCATCTTTTAATTTCATGGCTGCAGTCACCATCTGCAGTGATTTTGGAGCCCCCCAAAGTAAAGTCTGTCACTGTTTCTATTGTTTCCCCATCTATTTGCCATGAAGTGATGGGACTGGATGCCACGACCTTCATTTCTTGCATGTTGAGTTGTAAGCCAGCTTTTTCATTCTCCTCTTTCACTTAGCACCACCTGGAAAGCCCCCCAAGGAAAGTTTCTATAAGCTTGAACATTCTCTTCGAAAACTTTTCCCTCCAGAGCCCTGGTTCTCACCTTGTGCTCCACTCAATGAGTATTTTCATTTAACACAGATCAAAGCTTTAGAGGACGAAGTCCTTTCTGATAACAAAATCTCAAACATCAGCCAGTGGATAGATAAGGAGAAGACAGGCGTCAGCATGCACCACTGAACCCATACCATGTACAGCTTTGGGTCAGGAGAGCTAAACCTTCCCCAAAACAAATCACACACACACAAAAATAATCAGTGAATTTTCAGGAGAAAAACTAGGGCAAGGTAATGTGTGTGCTACAGAGAAGGCAATGGCAGCCCACTCTAGTGCTTTTGCCTGGAAAATCCCGTGGATGGAGGAGCCTGGTGGGCTGCAGTCCATGGGGTCGCTAAGAGTTGGACATGACTGAGTGACTTCACTTTCACTTTTCACTTTCATGCATTGGAGAAGGAAATGGCAACCCACTTCAGGGTTCTTGCCTGGAGAATCCCAGGGATGGGGGAGCCTGGTGGGCTGCTGTCTATGGGGTCGCACAGAGTCGGACACGACTGAAGCGACTCAGCAGCAGCAGCAGCAATGTGTTTGCTGTGTGTCATCTATCCCTCTTTCCTCTAATGAAATTTGTACTAGTTCACTCGCTAATTGTGGAACTTCCCTAGTGGCTCAGACAGTAAAGAATCTGCCTGCAATGCAAGAGAACTGGATTCAAGCCCTGGGTCAGGAAGTTCCCCTTAGAAGGGGATGGTAACCCACTCTAGTGTTCTTGCCTAGAGACTCCCATGGACAGAGGAACCTGTTGGGCTACAGTCCATGGGATCAAAAAGAGTTAGACATCACTGAGTGATGAACACTCACTCTTCACTTGCTAATTAACTTCAGAGACCTAGAAGCAAACATAGTGTTTTTAGTAATATTTTAATAAAAATTTATCACTACAAATCTATTTGAATGTTTTATAGCATTATCATTTATTAATTCATCAAATATTTATTGTATTCCCACTTGTGTGCTCTGGAAACTACAAAGATGAATTTAAGACCTAGTGTACTAGGAGAGTTTGTGAAACTTATAATTTGAATCTACTATTATTAGCTGTAGAAATTATTATAACACAAGGCAGTCTGTGGTAAGTGACACTTAGAGAGGGAACAATCAAGGGGGCCAGGGGGACAACTTCATCTGACCAATGTAGACCCAGGGCTGACACATGGTAATCACTCAGGCAACATTACTGCATTAAGAAGGAACCAAACAAGGTAACAAGTGATGCTATAGACTGAAACTTTGTGGCCACTCAGAATTTATATTTTGAACCCTAATCCCCATGGAATTATATTCAATCAGTTCAGTTCAGTTCAGTCACTGTGTCCTGTCTGACTCTTTGTAACCCCATGGATTGCAGCACTCCAGGCTTCCCTGTCCATCACCAATCTCCAGAGCTTGCTCAAACTCATGTCCATTGAGTCAGTGATGCCTTGCAACCATCTCATCCTCTCTCGTCCCCTTCTCCTTCTGCCTCCAATCTTTCCTAGCATCTGGGTCGTTTCAAATGAGTCAGTTCTTTGCATCAGGTGGCCAAAGTACTGGGGCTTCAGCTTCAGCATCAGTCCTTCCAATTAATATTCAGGACTGATTTTTTTTAGGATTGACTGGTTTGATCTCCTTGCAGTCCAAGGGACCTCAAGAGTCTTCTCCAACACCGCAGTATATTCAATATCCTGTGATAAACCATATGGAACATAATATGAAAAAGAATATATATATAAATATATAAAGTACACATATAACTATATATAAAAAAGAATGCCGTGGTGGTTTACTTGCTAAGTCATGTCCAACTCTTTGTGACCCCATGGACTGTAATCTGCAAGGCTCCTCCGTCCATGGGATATCCCAGGATAACCCACTGGAGTGGGTTGCCATTGCCTTCTCCAAGCATCTTCCCGACTCAGGGATAGAACCCATAACTCCTGCATTGCAAGCAGATTCTTTACTGCTGAGCCACCAGGGAAGCCCCAAAAAGAATGTGTGTGTATCTGAATCACTGTGATGTACAGCAGAAATGAACACAACATTGTAAACCAACTATATTTCAATAAAAAAAAATCCTGACCTCCTACGTGATAATATTGTAAGGCAGGGGCTTTTGAAAATGATTAGATCACAAGGGCAGGGCCCTCACAAAATGGAGCAGTGACCTTATAAGAAGAGATAGGAAAGCTGGCTTTCTGCTCTCCTGTGAGCGCACAACGAGAAGCTGGCTGTCCATGAATCAGGAAGTGGCTTCTCACCAGATACTAGATCTGCTAGTACTTTGACCTTGGACTTCCCAGCTTCTGCATCTGTGAGAAATAAATTCGTGTTGTTTCTAAGCCACCTGGTCATTGGTGCTCTGTGTTAGCAGCTCAAACGAACTATGGAGAAAGGTCTTAGAAGAGAAATATGAGGAAACTAGGCAATGGCCAAGTCACAGATGAGATTGTCTCAAGAATGAAAGCACGTAAGGTAGGGCTGAGAAAAATTATTCAAAAGTGTTCAGTTTCAGCAAGGTGAAAAATAAATCCTAATGTTTAATTTTTATGTAGCTAGATAATGTTTTGAAATTAATTTGAAAGCTTTTCCTCCTATATTTTCTCTTTTTTACCCCATTGCACACTGGCTGCTCTCCTTCCCAAGCCACTCAAATGGAAGAAAGTCCTGCACTCCATTGTTTCAAGGGAAATGTGCCTGTAAGATGTCCTGGGTAAGCTCAGAGGAGAAAGAGGATTCGCAGAGGCTGTAGAAGAGAGCCAGGGATTGGCTGAAAGAAGCAGAGGGACTTGGAAGAAGTTAGAGGCAAAGAGGCACTTGATGTAAGAGAAAAGAGTGGGAGAGAGCAAGAGAGAGAGAATTTCCCAGGACTGGGGAGGAGGAGTGAGACAGGTGCATGATGGAACTGCCTCCAGAAGCACAGCAAGCTCCCAGAAGGAAGGGAAAAGCTGGGATCCCAGGGGCAGTGGCTCCTAGGTTCTCCCTAAGTTCCATGTCCAAAGAGGCACTTACCTTGGAGAGCCTCTGGTGGGAGAGCAATGGACACCCCAGCAGGAACTTGGGCGAGCAGATGACAAGGACCAGGGGTCACCATCAGAGTCTGACTCATATGTAGCCTCCGAATCTCAAAGAGACTCCAAGTAAAAAACCCCAAATGTGTGCGTCTAAATCTAGTGTCAGAGCCCTCCCTCTTATAATCACCATGCCTTTCTGGTCCTGATGGTTTAAAGTTTATCCAAATAACTTATACGGAAAAGAAAGAAAGAATCAAAACATGTGTGAATGTTTGTATACATACACACACACACACACATACCTTCAATAAGCATATAATCCTCCTTTTCCAGATTTTGTGGGATTTTATCTGCATCTTCTAGTGAACAGTCAAGTCCAACAATTCTTTTGACCTGGTCTAGAAAAAGTTGCCAGGATAGAAACAATAATAACAACAATAATAAGGCAGACTTGGAGGGAAAAGTTCTCATAAGAAGAGAGATGAAAAATGATGATTCATTTTCTCTGCATACCCAGGAATGGGTTAATAGTAGTCAGTGGGGGTCACTGATAGAAAAGGGAGAAACAAAGAGAGTGTGGGGTGGAGAAGAAGAATGCAAATAAAGGTAGAGCAAAAAGAGAGAAAAAGCTTGATATAGAGGAAAAAAACATGGAGGGAAGGATATGATGGGCAGAAAGCAGGGCGTTGAGTGTGTCCCCAGCAATCCAGCCCCAGGAAATCCCATTAGGCAGCAAAAATGAGATTATTGTATTTTCACTTTGCCACTATATGCGAATGACTCAATTTAACTGCTAAACATGTTGTTATTGAATTCTGGGAAATCCCCTTCATAAAATGTAATATTTTTGTGACAATATTGTCAGCAATACCAGATTGCTTTCCTATTTTGGTTAAGCTTTTATCTGAGTCTAGTATATGTCATCCACTCTCAGATTCCAAGTGATTGCTTTTATGTAATTTTTGTGTAAGCAAGAAATAATCACATGCTTAGAAATGTGAGAAATGTGTTAACCTTCCCATTATTTTTCCATGCCCAGGAGAATTAAAGGGTGGGCCAAAATGGGGAATGTAATTATTTCTCATGATGAATTTTTATTTATGTTAATATCCTTGAGAGCCTACATATCTGTTATTAACCACATTCATTTGTTTTGTCCCAGCCTTTATATCCTGTAGCTTTAATCCTTCTACTTTTAGAAGCTTTTTGCATAAACTGACAAAGACTTTTAAAGCCTATAAACAAAGGATTGTGAAATCACACTTTCTATCTCTGACACACTTACTACTCTTTGGTCACATCATTGTAATTCCAATCAAATTTAATTTAAAAAAAAAGTGGAAACTCCACCCCTGCAGTCCCTAATACTATTCTATCAAAGTGAAATTCCATGTATTTTTTTTTATTTCCTAAATTTCTATTCATTTAGATGACTACTCAGATGCATAGCTCTCTCTCCTCCAGAATTCATCAGTGAGAATTAAGGAGGGAAGCAAATGGAGGGACTGTTTGGTATGATCCATCAGTCATAAACAATGCACACAGTCCAGATCACAGCCATGCAGAAATCTGCTCTATCCAGCCTCTTAGTCTAGACAGTGCTGTATGGTTAAGGACAACAGTGACTTTCTCAGGTATGAAGACTTTGTCTGAGGAGTCAGTCAGCAAGAGGATTAGTGTGATGATTAATCTTCTGTGTCAACTTGGCTGGGCCACAGTAAACAGATATTTGGTCAAACATTATGGCAGATGTTTTGGTGCTGCTGCTGCTGCTAAGTCACTTAGTCGTGTCCGACTCTGTGTGACCCCGTAGACGGCAGCCCACCAGGCTCCCCTGTCCCTGGGATTCTCCAGGCAAGAACACTGGAGTGGGTTGCCATTTCCTTCTCCAATGCGTGAAAGTGAAAAGTGAAAGGGAAGTCACTCAGTCATGTCTGACTCTTTGCGACCCCATGGGCCACAGCCTACCAGGCTCCTCTGTCCCTGGGATTTTCCAGGCAAGAGTACTGGAGTGGGGTGCCATCGCCTTCTCTGGATGTTTTGGTGAAGGCATCTTAAATGTGATTTACATTTAAATCAGTGGGCTTTGAGTGAAGCAGATTGTCCTCCATAATGTGGGGGCCTCACCAGATCAGTTGAAGCCATAATAGAAAAAAGACTAAGATCCTCTGAGGAACAGGGAATTATGCCTCCGGATATCCTTTTGAACACGAATTACAGCCTCAACTCCTCCCTGGATCTCTCGCCTGTCCACCTGCTCTCCAGATTTTAGACGTATCAGCCCTCAAACGGCACCCCACTCCAGTACTCTTGCCTGGAAATCCCCATGGACAAAGGAGCCTGGTGGGCTGCAGTCCATGGGGCTGCTAAGAGTCGGACATGACTGAGCGACTTCACTTTCACTTTTCACTTTCATGCATTGGAGAAGGAAATGGCAACCCACTCCAGTGTTCTTGCCTGGAGAATCCCAGGGATGGGGGAGGCTGGTGAGTTGCTGTCTACAGGGTCACACAGAGTCGGACACGACTGAAGCGACTTAGCAGCAGCAGCAGCCCTCAAAATTGTATGAGTCATTCTCTAAAGATAAATAACTCTCTGTTTATACACACACATGGACACACACACACACTACACACACTATTGGTTCTGTTTCTCTGTAGAACCCTGACTGATGCAAATAGGTGGGGTCTAATTCGCAATTACAAACCATTGATCGGCTGGGCTTATTGTCCACTACTGAGTCACTGCTGATATCAAGGTTTGTCCACAACTGAAAAGCAGGCACAGAAATCATATTCTAAGACCATTTTCCTGAATTACACTTTTTTTTTAAACTGCCATATCAAAAGAGTTACCTATGTAAATTAAGATCTCTCAGGAGATACTTTTGCTTGAAGCAAGGTGATACCTGAACACCCCATATGCATCCATTTTAAAGACCTCCAGCAAAGCAGGTGACCTCAAATGGGACAGAGATATTGAGGCAAAAAAAGATAAAGGTCCCTATATTGATAGGGGCTTTCCTGACGGCTCAGTGTAAAGAATCTGCCTGCCAGTTTGGAGACTCAGGTTCATTCCCTGGATCAAGAAGATACCCTGGAGGAGGAAATGGCAACCCAGTCCAGTCTTCTTGCCTGGAGAATTCCATAGACTAAGGGGCCCGGTGGGCTACAGTACACTGGGTCGCAAAGAGTTGGACAACTTAGCAACTGAGCACAAGGATGATATTGATATAAACCCAGTCATTGCAGGTGTATCAGTTAGTTTTTGCTGTGTAACACTTCACCCCAAATATAAAGATTTAACATTCTTACTATTGCTCCCAAGTCTGTGGTTCCGTGAGCAGTTCTGCAGTCAGCCCTGGAGCTGGCTGGTGCTTTGTCTAAGATGACTGACTCGAATATCTGGCCAGAAGGGCTGGCTGTCCATTGGTGCCAGCTGAACTCCACGTCTCTCGTTGTTCTTCAGTTTTCCTTGGTCTTATTCATGTGGAGGCAAGGGTTTCTATCAGAAAAAGAGGCAAAGCCCCAGTGCACAGGCACTTTCCAAGCCTCTGATTGTGGATCACATCACACTTATTTATGTACCAATGGTTAAAGCCACACTGCCATGCCCAGATTTAGGGAAATGGGAAGAATGGCAAGGTCACATAAGTAATCATGGTAGTCACGTTGCAAAGAGGCATTTAGATAGGGAGGGGAGGAACTTTGGGCCACATTTCACCACCCACAGACCCCTCAGTGGAGCCACGGTAGTGTACACGTGAGGAAAGGGTGGCCAGCTGGCAAATGACCTCTCTGAGAAATGCATTAAAAGAAATGGTAAAAATTAAATGGAGGCTACAGTGATTAGGGCTTCCCTGGTGGCTCAGAGGTTAAAGCATCTGCCCGCAATGCGGGAGACCTGGGTTCGATCCCTGGGTCGGGAAGATCCCCTGGAGAAGGAAATGGCAACCCACTCCAGTATTCTTGCCTGGAGAATCCCATGGACGGAGGAGCCTGGCAGGCTACAGTCCACAGGGTCACAAAGAGTCGGACACGACTGAGCGACTTCACTTCACTTCACTTCACAGTGATCAGGAGGGCCAAAGATGATTTTATTTCTTACTTAGGTTCTTTTAAAAAGCTGAGACATAATGGAAAAGAATCAATGACATGTCAGAGACTCAAGATTTTGTAAAAAGAAGAGGTGCACAGGTGAGGTGAGGTCAAGCCAGGGAAAGTCTCCTTTTATCTGCTTCACAAATTGGACTCTGTGGAAAATTCTGTTTAAAAAAAAGTAAAAGGATTCCATTTACTGAAAAACCTTTGCATAAAGTCAGTACCTTCCTAAAGGAAGAGTACTTTTGAGACTTTGAGACTCAAAAGCAAATGGGCAGAGAGACTTACACAGAAAAGGACTGAGGTCAGAGGATGGAGAGGCAATACATGGGAGAGGAGTCAGCTCTTGAAGATCAGCAGCAGGGGTGATGACCCTGGGGGATGGGAGGGAGTCATGGGGAAGAGCTCTGACTAGGGCGGCCTTGAGGGCACTGATTGGGGGTGGATCAGAGATGGCGAGGGGAGTGAGGAGTTCAGCAGTCCTTTGCAGAGGGTAATAAGTGCATTTTGCCATCTTTCTCCAGCCTTTCAACTCCAGGGTGGTCCAGGTATGCGTGGGGGGTCAGCCTCAGTGTACAGATTGCGGGAGAGCAGACTGGAAGTCAACAAGGTTGGGACTGGGTGGTAGCCCGTCTAACTAGAAGTGCCCCCGGAGCCTGCTCTGGTCGGAAGGCGAATCCGAGTGGTTGGAGGGCTTGGAGCTTGCACACGTAGTTCAGTGAGTGTGAGGCCAGAGTTGCTAACTGCTAAGTAGATTTTGGTGCAACTTGACATCTAGATGGATGCAGTGCAAAATCATGTCCTATACATCAGATTCCAAGGGCGCTGAGGCTTTCTCCGTCGCACAGGCAAAGCATTCGATGTTTGAGTGCAAAGGGAAAAAAAAATTACCAAATCCCAGCTGCTTCCCTTGCTGTGCTGTGTGTGCTAAATCGCTTCATTCGTGTCTGACTCTTTGTGAGCCTGTAGACTGTAGCCCGCCAGGCTTTTCTGTCTAAGGGATTCTCCAGGTAAGAATATTGGAGTGGGTTGCTATGCCCTCCTCCAGAAGATCTTCACCGACCCAGGGATCAAACCCTCCTCTCTTACATCCTCTGCCTTGTCAGATGGGTTCTTTACCACTAACACCACCTGGGAAGCCCTCCCCTTGCTTTACACTAAGTGGTTTGATTGGGAAGGATCTTCTGATCTGTGGGCTACAGATTTTAAATGAATCAGATGACACAGGCTTCTCATTTGCATGTGATAAAATATTTATAATGGTAATTTACTAGAGAACAAGGACCAAGGCTGGCGTGGATCTATTAGGAAAACGGCGTGCTCCTTTGATCCCTTCCTTGTTTCATCCCCATAGCAGCTCTTTCCTGGATTCTTTCCTAAATTCATAAAAGGAGAAGGTTTGAGGAAATGAACTCAGCGGTTTTGTGCAGAGGAAAAGGCACAAACTTTCCCCCACTGCAGACCCAATTTTAAACCCAGCCATCCAGGAGTTTGGGGGAGAATGGATACATGTATATATATGGCTGAGTCCCTTGGCTCTTCACCTGAAACTATCACAACATTATCAGCTATACCCCACCACAAAATAACAAGTTAAAAAAAAAAAGTGAAACTGGCCACTCTGAGTTACTAATACACAAGGAGCAGATGTCTGCTAACAGCTCATGGGAGTCTGGGGAACAGCCCTCTCTGGACGCACACTCTGCTGAGAAGGTGCCATCACACAGTCTAAATAGCAGTCTGCATGAAGGAAATTTTGCCCACGGCTCTTCAGATTTTTGACAGACTGGGGAGTCATGAGCACCTGTTTCTACAGAAACCTCATGAACTGAGAGTGGCCAGACTCACCTAATGACAAGTGAGGGACAGCGGGTAGGGCAGGGGGCCTGCCGAGTCGGGTCACGGGCAAGTCAGCTGGGGAAGGTCAGACTGCTGCTGCGACTCTGATGCACTGAGGGCCCAGCAGAGGATGGCGGGCCTGTATTTTTTCTTGCTCTGAAGAGCTGAGATTAATCCCCTGTCTGAAAGGAAGCTCTTCCTTGCCCTGCTGGCACCAACAAACCTGATGGTGGCCCCAGTCTGAAGATTTCTCTGTGCCGAGGATGATAACACAGAAGAGTTGAGGGAGGACCTTGTCCTGCCAGGTGGCAGGGGTGTTCTGCAAGAGGACAGCTCTCTCTGCTCCCTCCCGCCTATCAGCCACTCCCGAAATATGATCATAAAGTGACGGGGGCTAGGCACAAACCCTGGGCACAAACTGGCTTAGGAACCTGGAGGTACTAGGACTGATCCCTAAACTGATGAAGCCAAGCATCCTTCTCGCAGCTCTTCTGACCTCTCACTGCTATTTCAGCCCAACTAGGGGCAATTTCTGACTCTTTTCTTACATACTAAACATCAAAGCATCTGCTGGAAAGGACACATGGGTAAATACAGCCCAGCTAAGATCTTCTGCAATCCCGAACTACACTATGAATTTCAGCCCAACTAGGGGCAATTTCTGACTCTTTTCTTACATAATAAACACCAAAGCATCTGCTGGAAAGGACACATCGGTAAATACAGCCCAGCTAAGATCCTCTGCAATCCTGAACTACACTATGAATTGTTCAGAACCCTCCTCAGAAGCAAGAAAGAACACAGAAAGATATGAACAGGTTGGTTTACTTAGTTCTGGATTTCAAAGCAACCTCTTAACCTCCCAGCCTCCGACGTGGTGCTGACATTGTGTGTGGTACTGACATTGTGTGTGATTTCAGACCTAAAGCAGAGCTCTGCTCTTCTTTATGAGGCTTTGACCCTACGGGCAGTTTTGTCACCTCCCAGTCCCATAATAAATTTAATGGGTTGTGGTATTACCTTCATGTGCCTGGAGTCTTGGCAAGGGTCACTGTCTACAAACTATAAAAAGACAAAACGCTGACTCTTTGGCCTCAAACTTCAGACTCCATTGTGATTGACTGGTCAGATGGATGAGGCACAAAGTTCAGCAGCTGTTTCTTGTTTGTTTGTTCTTTTTCCCCCAAGAGACCTATCTGATGGAAATCATCTCTGACCTCAAAACACTCAAGTTTGTATCAGATTCCTTACCTGGTCACCCTTGGGTTTGGCAGCAGAATAAAAGAGCGATACTGGGGTCAGGAATGACCGGTGCTTCCCAGCTAGACAGTCCTCCTCCCACCGCAGTCCCCCGTCCCCACCTTTCCAGCTGGGATTCTGCAGGCCACGCCCAGCTGCCGACTGGCCTCTTTACTACATGTGCACGCCTCCAGCAGCCTCACCCCCACGGGCGCCCCAACACCCCCAGCTGCTACAGATTTCAGATCGAGGAGGTGAGTGAGGCTGGCTTGATTAAGAACTTTGAGGGACCCGGAGAGAAGGACCAGTTAAAGTCATTCTCAACCAATGGCTAGTAATGAAGGAATCCACATAATAAATGTTTTCAGAAAGTCAGTTTATCTTCCATTTGGGGGGTTTGAGAAGAAGAGTTTTTATGATTCATCTGTTTAAAAGGGTTTTTATATGATAAGCTTGTTGCATTCCTGGCAGAGTAGATCCTTCATTATTCACAAAGTCAGTAATGGGGGGCCACATAGAAATTTTAATGAGTCTCGATTCTCAAACTTGATGGTGTAAACATCACAGGGGAGCTTCTAAATACAGATTTCTGTGCCAGGACCTTAAGCATTCCAGTTCCAAAGGCCAAAGATTGGGAACTGAAATCTGCTTCTTAATGAACATCCAGAAGATCCCAATGTAGGTGGGCTATGGAACACTGTTTGTAGTTTACCATTTGCAGATAATCCATATTCACAGAATTACAATGTTTTAAAAGTGGATCCATGGCAGAAAACCTAATAGTAGAGTGATTGAAAGTGGCTTTGGGGTCAACCATCTGAGCATTCTGCTTTATCACGCTTCTCCTGAAAATAAAAATAAAGTCTGTGATTTCCACAGAAACATCGAGTGATGGTCTCAGGTGCCATGGCCTCACCACACACATGTTGGTATTCATATGGAAGGTTCCAGAGGAGGCTGGCTAAGGCCCCGTGACATCCTAATATCACCCGAGCACTAAGCCAGCTGCAGGACCCACAGCTCAGCCACCCTCACCCCAGGGCCTTTCTCCCTTTCCCTGTCCTTGCCATTCCGGTAGTCCTTGGCACTCAGAGAAACTTCTGAAGCCATCAGGCAGGTGACCAGAGAAGAAACATTTGCAGAATCTTCTTGGACTTGGAGCCCATGGAAGGGGGCAGATACGGTGCGTGGAACTGAGCAGTGTGACTGTCACATCTGGGGAAATCCTGGCCCAGCCAGGCCAAAGAGAAAGCACACACAAGTTCAACCTCTTGTGATTCTCTGATGTGGCAGGCCTGTTTTAGGACCTCCATCCACTGAAGGAGGAAGAGCAATGAACCGTGTGTAGGGCGGGTTTGCATTTCCTGATGCCCAGCAATGACCAGTGACCTTCAGGAGGTCCCTGTGACCAGAATAACTAGAGAGCTAGGCTCTGTCATTAACTCCTCCAGTTACAGTCATTGTAGTGACAGGGACAAGAGGTGGGGACCCAGGCCCTCCCCACATGGGAGCAAGTACAGACAGAGGGGCCAGAATCTTTCACCATCTAGACACGACTGAAGTGACTTAGCAGCAGCAGCAGCAGCGGCATGGGCCAAAGGGCCAAACAGCCGGGTGGTGGGGCAGGGGCCTCTAACCAGAGGCAAGTGGGAGGTGCCTGGCCGCTGAGATTCCCTGGGAGACACTCAGACCTCTCATCCACGAGGAAGGAGCCGGAGCCCTCAGACCACCACGGTGGGGGCACAGAGCCGGGGCACCAGGGCACCTTTTAATGCCTTTGCCTCTCGGGCAGTCACCCCCACCAATTGTTGGGAAGGCAGCCATGTGGGTGGGGACAGCAAGCATTACTGAAAATCTGTAGACATGAATGGTTTGGGACATCCTGGCTGTTCCCAGTGAGTGATGTTGTTACTCTTTGTTCATTACCCACTTAGAGGAAAATAGAAACTTCTTTCCAGTTCTCCAGGGCCTAGACAGGGCAAGCTGCCAGAACTTTCTTCGAGGAAACAAGGAAACAAAAGAGCTTGCAAAGTAAGGGTTCCCAGGAGATGTGATCAAATGCCCTCAAGGCAACTGGAGAGGGTTGTGACTCTGGAAATGGCACCACTCTCAGGGCTGGTGAGTCACCTTGAATGACTGGAGGCCACCCTCTAGCCTGGCACTCAAGGAGACCACCCCCTGTTCCAATCCCTCAGGAGACCACGCCCTACCCCGTATCCCAGAGACACCAAGAGCACACAGGCTGTGGTACCCAAGGAAAAGTGAGTGGCCACTGGTTTAATAGCAACTGCCACCTTCCTCCTGTTCAGGAGCAAGAGCTGTGGATTGCTTTTATAAAATGCACCAAAGATCTGAAAATAAACACTCTATCAATAATAAATGGAATGGAAATAGAAGCAAACAAGTCAAAGGAAGATGAGGTGGAAGAAAAAACAGTCAATTTTCTTTTAACGCCCTCATATCCATAAATGTCAAAGGAACAGAAACCCTGAAAATTTCCTATTCACACAGAAGGCCAGGAAGAAAAAAATCTCTTTTGGGGAAGATGCAGAGAAACTTGAGTTTAATAAGCCAAAACTTATTAGCCAGACATAGGGAACCTGCTGCAAAATTCAGTTCTAAAAACAGAAACTGGTTATTGTAACTTTTTCAAGCTCTCTAATTTTTTAGGACAATTTTTTTAGAACTCTATTCACAGACACAAATTGAAAAACAAGCATTTTAATGTCCGGTTAAGTTCAGTTAGAATGGCTTTTTTTGGTAAAGCATCTCTCCACCAAACATCTCAGCCTTCTAAGGAAGACTCAGTTAAACTCCCAAAGGATGTGTGTACTAAGTCGCTTCAGTCATGTCCAACTCTTCGCAGCCCTATGGACTGTAGCCTGCCAGGCTCCTCTGTCCTTGGGGATTCTCCTTCAGGAATACTGGAGTGGGCTGCCAGGCCCTCCTCCAGGGGATCTTCCCGACCCAGGAATCAAACCCGTGTCTCTTGTGTCTCCTACATTGGCAGGCAGGCTCTTTACCACTAGCGCCACCTGGATGTGGTTGCTGTTGCTCAGCGGCTCAGTCCTGTCTGACTCTTTGCGACCCCGTGGACTGCAGCACACCAGGCT
>SJYX01015344.1:72812-108959 GCA_006410675.1 Oreotragus oreotragus | reverse complement strand
CTGAACTGAACTGAACTGGCCGATGTGATTAGATTGGTTATTTTTCCTTGATTGTGGTTTTCAGTCTGTCTGCTCTCTGATGGAGAAGACATCAATAAGAGGCTTATGGAAGCTTCCTGATGAGAGAGACTGAATGAAGGGGAAACTGGATCCTGTTTTGATGGGCAGGGCCATGCTTTGTAAATCTTTAATCCAATTTTCTGTTGATGGGTGGAGCTGTGTTCCCTCCCTGCTATTTACCTGGGGCTAAACTATGCTGGAGATAATTAATATAATGGCAATCTCCTTCAAAAGGTCCCATGCGTGTTCTGCTACACTCAGTGCCCCCAACCCTGCTGTAGGCCACCACCAACCCATGCCTCCGCTGGAGACTCCTGGACACTCCCGGGCAAGTCTGGGTCAGTCTCTTGTGGGTTCAGTGCTCCTTTCCCCTAGGTCCTGGTGCACATAGGTTCTGTTTGTGCCCTCCAAGAGTCTATTTCATAGTCCTGTGTAAGTTCTGGTAGCTCTATGGTGGGGTTAGTGGCGATCTCCTCCAAGAGGGCTTGTGCCATACCCAAGGCTGCTGCACCCAGAGTCCCTGTCCCTGGGGCAGCCCACTGCGGACCCTTAACTCCACAGGAGGTGCTCAGATGCATTTCTGTCTCAGTCTCTGTGGGGTTCCTGGTGCATACAATGTTTGTTTGAGCCCTCTGAGTGCCTCTGGTTTGAATGGGGTTTGATTCTAAACGCAAATTTGCCCCTCTTACCATCTTTCTGGGGCTTATTCTTTGACCTAGGACATGGGGTATCTCTGCCCAGCCGCTCCAGCACCTACCATCTTACTGGGGTTTCTCCGACCTTGGACGTGGGGTATCTCCTCATGGCCAGTTCAGCAAAGCACAGCCACTGCTCCCGACCTTGGACATGGGGGATCTCTTCTCAGCCGCTCGCCGCTCCAGTACCATGCAGCCGCCACTAGCAAAGTGATGCTCAAGACTCTCCAAGCCAGGCTTCAAAGTGAGCCGTGAACTTCCAGATGTTCAAACTGGCTTTAGAAAAGGCAAAGGAACCAGAGATCAAACTGCCAACATCCACTGGATCATCAACAAAGCAAGAGAGTTCCAGAAAAACATCTACTTCTGCTGTGTTGACTAAGCCAAAGCCTCTGACTGTGTGGATCACAACAAACTGTGGTAAATTCTTCAGTGGATGGGAATACCAGACCACCTGATCTGCCTCCTGAGAAATCTGTGTGCAGGTCAAGAAGCAACACTTAGAACTGGACACGGAACAAAAGACTGGTTCCAAATCGGGAAAGGAGTACGTCAAGGCTGTATACTGTCACCCTGCTTATTTAACTTACATACAGAGTACATCAACCGAAATGCTGGGCTGGATGAAGCACAAGCTGGAATCAAGATTTCTGGGAGAAATATCAATAACCTCAGATATGCAGATGACACCACCCTTATGGCAGAAAGTGAAGAACTAAAGAACTTCTTGATGAAAGTGAAAGAGGAAAGTGAGAATGCTGGCTTAGAGCTCAACATTCAGAAAACTAAGATCATAGCATCTGGTCCCATCACTTCTGGCAAATAGATGGGGAAAGAGTGGAAACAGTGACAGACTTTATTTTGGGGGGCTCCAAAAATGACTACAGATGGTGATTGCAGCCATGAAATTGAAAGATGCTTACTCCTTGGCAGGAAAGTTATGACCAACCTAGACAACATATTAAAAAGCAGAGACATTATTTTATCAACAAAGGTCCATCTAGTCAAAGCTGTGGTTTCTCCAGTAGTCATGTATGGTTGTGAGAGTTGAACTATAAAGAAAGCTGAGGGCCAAAGAACTGATGCTTTTGAACTGTGGTCTGGAGAAGACTCTTGAGAGTCCCTTGGCCTGCAATGAGATCCAACCAGTCCATGCTACAGGAGATCAGTCCTGGGTATTCATTGGATGGACTGATGTTGAAGCTGAAACTCCAATATTTTGGCCACCTGATGTGAAGAACTGGCTCATTGGAAAAAACCCCGATGCTGGGAAGATTGAGGGCAGGAGGAGAAGGGGACCACAGAGGATGAGATGGGTGGATGGCATCACCGACTCAATGGACATGAGTTTGAGTAAGCTTCGGGATTTGGTGAAGGACAGTGAAGTCTGGCGTGCTGAAGTCCACGGGTTTACAAATAGTCAGACATGCCTGAGTGACTGCACTGATTGAACTTTACTGAGGTGGGTGCAATTGTGCGGGAGTTTGAGCATTCTTTGCCATTGCCTTTCTTTGGGATTGGAATGTAAACTGACCTTTTCCAGTCCTGCGGCCACTGCTGAGTTTTCCATTTTTTTCTTTGCGATGGTCTTGATCACTACCTCCTGTACAATGTCACGAACCTCCATCCATAGTTCTTCAGGCACTCTGTCTATCAGGGCTAATAACTTGAATCTATTTGTCACTTCTATGTATAATCGTAAGGGATTTGATTTACATCATACTGGAATGGTCTAGTGGTTTTCCCTACTTTCTTCAATTTCAGTCTGAAGTTGGCAATAAGGAGTTCATTATCTGAGAGTTTGGTAAGACCATTCTATTGTTAGTTCTAATCTTATTAATTTAAGATGTATGTTGTGGGAATGGGTCTGATAAAAATATATACGGCCTTTATAAGACTAGCAGTGGGGGCACTCTCTGTGCCCTTTCTGATGCCTTTGTCAGAAGCTTTCTCTGTCCTTTTTATACTTTAATAAAACTTTGCTACACATGTTAGGGAAAGCACACTGACCGAAACCGCCCACTTTGGCCAGGCATCATAGTAACCATTTGCATGAGTTGTTTTATGACAGGAGGTCCTGGTAAGGAACATAGAGCTAATAAGCTACCACCAACTGGAGGAGTTCGGGAAAGGTCAAAAGGAGACACCACATATCAGACCACTGAAGGAGTCTTTTGGGCCTGAAAAGAAAACAACAGTCTCAAAGGCCCTTGCTGAATCATCTAACTTTGAAGAAAATAAAACAGAACTTTAGGTCCCACCCTGATGCTCCAGGCCAGTTGCATCTATCTGGGACTTACCACCCCCTGTCCAGAGACCTTCCATCTGCTACACCTGCCCAAAACACTTATCACCCCCTGCCCAACTACATATGCCATCTCAACTAAAGAATATCCAAAACATCCCGCCTGATTAACATTCCCCTTATCGCTTCCACAAACCTCCCTATAAATATGGAGCCTCCCTGATCCCTCTCGGCACTCAACCTGGGCATTAGGGCGACTGTCACCCGTCCTTGCCTGAATAAAGGTAACCTACTTCTGTTGAGGTCGTCTTTCCTTTTTCTGCCTGGGCCCGAACTATACCTTACAACCACCTCCCAGAACGCTTCTCACTGGCATCCATCTTGGCTGAACAAGACATGCACCACCAGGAAGGACTCTGAGTTGGAATGATTGGCTAAAGACAACCCGGAAACTAATCCCATCACCATAAAACCCGAGACTGAGGGCCATGTGACAGAGCAGTTCTCCTGGGTTCCCTTACCCTACTGCTCTCTGTCCGGGCACCATTTCCCAATAAAATCTCTTGCTTTGTCAGCACATATGTCTCCTCGGACAATTCATTTCCCAGTGTTAGACCAGAGCTCAGTTTCCGGCCCTGGAAGGGGTCCCCCTTTCTGCAACACACACACACACAAATCTGAAACAAAGATTCTGTATCAGGCAGGGTTTTATAATCCCCATCCCCCAACACACACACACACACACACACACACACACACACACACTCACTCACACTCACACACACACTCACACACACACTCACACATACACACACACAGTCACACACACTCACTCACACACACACACACTCACTCACACACACACACTCACACACCCACACACACTGTAATGTCTCCACTGTGGTTAAAGACAACATCAGGACTCTGTTTCTGCTTCTGTCTGGCACCTTTCTCGGTGGTAAACTGATTTTGGCATCTTTTTCAAAGCCTCATCACGAAGCTTCTATAGTTAGGTATAATTCATCAAGGTTAAGAATTAGCCCAGATTTCTCTAACTCCCTCTTTATTTTTTCACACAAGTCTTCTTGATTGTAGGTTCGGAACATTAAGATGCAAATGACAGAGGAAGGGAGCACGTTTCAATGTGCAGGGTTGGGGGTGGGGTGGGGCAGGCGAGAGGCAGTTCCCAGAGGAAAGAACCACAGTCCCCGGAGGCTTGTTAAGATGGAAAGGGGTAGGGCAGGAAAAAGGAGGGGGCCATTAGGCAGGTTTCTTTTGACTCACACTTTGCCGGTCAGGGTGAAAGAAAAAACTTTACAAGCTCTTAAAAACCTAATCTCTAATCCACGGGCACTCTGAGCACAGACCCTGACTCAGCAGGGCACAGCAAAACTGGGAACAGATGGTCTGTTTTCTACCCAGAAGCTAAGCTGAGGTCTGACGGGTGTATCTTTCTCTTTCCCTTGGAGAGTTTGTGTGATCTAGTCTACTCTGAACAGAGGTGGTATATTTCCTTGGAACAGAATTAAAAATGACAAAGGGGAGAGGGAATGATGATGTAGGAACAGAGGCCAGGCTGTTCCAAATTTGTTCTCCTGGAAGTGTCACGGCCCCCACGAGTGGCCAGGGCGTCTGTCTCCCCGATCCTTTCTTCCTGGCCACTTCTCAGCTGCTTGCCCTGGATTTTGTTCTCCTCCCCCTTCCCCTTCTTCTCCCCCACCTCCCCTCTCCTCTCCACCCTCTAACCCTTCCCGTACTTCTTCTCCCCTCTAGATCCCCCTCCTCCCCCTGACCCCTGTGTCCCTCATCCATCCATCCCTCTGGCCTGGAGCCCGCCCTCCTGGTCTGATCCTCCCTGCTGCAGTCACACACATGCTTCCCACTGGGCTCCATGCCCACATCTCTGAAGTCCGCCCACCCAGGGGAAGATGAGCAATGTGTTCTGGGCCTCGGGCCTTTGAGGATGGGCTCTAAGAAAGGGTGAGTGCTTCCCCTTGACTCTGAGCCAAGCTTAATTGGGGAGAAGCCTCTAACATGCTCGACTTGCCCGACAAAAGGACAGCTGAAGCCCTGCCCTGCTCTGCCCACATGCTCATGGACAGAAAAGAGAGCCGGGCCTGCTCTTGTCTTTGCCGACGATATCGCTGGAAGGCTTGTTAGATCTAGCTAAATGCATCTCTGGGTGGAGAGAGGAACTGCCCGAGGCAAGACCAGGAGTCCAGGAAGCCTCCCCATGCCAGAGGACCAGTGAGGGTCAGTGAAGGTGCCCAGCCGGCTCCATTTCTGGGATCACAGCCATGACCATGGCAAGTCGCTCGCCTCTTTGGAGCTGCTCCTCCTTGGTGTGAACTCACAGCACCCTGGGAAGCAGGGCAAGGCGCTGGCCATGCTCAACCCCCTATTTCTCTGTCCTTCCTCCTGGGGCTTCTCAGAGAAGTGCCTTCTGTTGACCCATTGATCAAGGGGGTGCTCCTAGGATGGGCAAGGTTAGTGGGTAAGTTTTAACTATCCAGGGAGGGGTTTGCAGACAAGAGGCATCGCACCCTGTGCCTTCAACCTTTAGAGCAAGTCACTAAAAGCATCTCTGATCTGCGATGCTCCAGAGGAGAAGGCATGTCACCTGGCTAATGTGTCAGGTGAGCAAAAGAAGATCTATATTTTATCATGATGTATTTTAAGAAGCTAAGACTAGGAATGCTTGTCTCAAGGCCTGTTTGGAAAGCAGCAAGGCAATAAATACATTTGAATTTTGAAAGAAAGTCCAAGAAGAGCTTCAGGGAAGACTTGTCATGTTATATCCTATGATGGCAGTCCATGTGGTTGAGCTGGGACTTTAAAGTAGAAACTTCTACCCCAGATTCCTTTGTTTTTAAGGGAACAAACCTTTGCAGCAGTGCCACACAGAGAGAAGGCGGGGTGCACAGCAGCTGAGCAGGTTTCTTTGTGTGGGTCCCATGCCAGGAGTTCACACTGCCCTCACAGCTGGAGGTGTTGGTGTTGGTGGGGTGAGTGGGTGAGGTGAGGCGTCCCCTGGTGAGATCAGCGCCTCCCTGCTTCCCTTGCCATGTTTGTCCTGGGGGACGGTGAAGATTGGTAAAGCTGGCTCCACAGCCCCAAATCTACAACCAGTTAACAGATATTCATTTGAGAACCAGCTCACCAGCAGGAAGTGTTCACACTGAGCATCAGCCTTCTGGTGCCCACGCTTGTTTATTCCTTTCCCCAGGGATGTGGAGACACCCCCAGTGGGGGAAGAGCCTGCGAAGCTGGGAAGACCTAGGGGAGGGCCAAGGAGAGCCATCAGACTCTTCCAGCTCCAGGGATGGCACAGCCTCCCTCTTTGATTATTTCAGCATACACAAGTAAGAGCTTATCCAATTGGTAATTCAAAGGTGTTATGTCTTTCAGGAAAGCCATCTTTAAGTAGCTAACTCTACAAGTCAATTGAAAATGTGATGAGATTTATAAAAGCTGTACTTACACATGACCTTTAAGAAGATATTATACTTGAAACGAACACTACACACTATTTGTTTTTCCCCACTGTCTCTATCATGAAATGATACATAAATAGGAAATGATGTGCCTCCAACAAAAGGTGCTACTCTCAGGAAAGCCAAAGAAGTATATGTGTGTACAAGGGTCTGAGTGTATGTGTGTCTGTATATATATATATATATATGCACATGCTTTTATATGAAAGACAGTGTTTATGAAATTTAAAACATAATATAAAAACACTCATTGAGGCAATCATATTAGACAGAGACACAGAAAGTATGAGCCTGTCTCCTTGTTTTGTCACATATTTCCTCATAAATTTTTATAACCCCAGCAGCTCTAATATAAAATTTGACTCAGAATATCAGTTTGGTACAGATTTCTCTGACACAAGTTGTGAATCATCCTATAAGATGTTGTCTGTGAAGTTCTGCAAATTCCCCCAGAAACAAATATACATATTTATTGATAATATTCCCAGGAAACTAAAGTCTCCATAAAATCAAAAGTGATTCGCTTCTTATGTGCCCAGCTTCTGTCTCTGCAGTCTTCAGATACTCTTCGTGGGGATTATAATAAGAAGCTGTCTCCAAACCCATCCATTGTCCCGGTGATAACTGTACCCCACAAATTACAGGACTGGAGGGGAGTGGGCAGGGTCCCACTTGAGTGGTTTACAGATGTCATCAGTGTGCTGACTTCCTCTCCCCTGGCCTCCCCCTGATACCCAGGGGTGCCTTTCTTTCTCTAGTGGCATGTACACAGCCATCCCACTTGGCTTTCTGCCCATTTCCACCTCTGGTCCTTGCTCCCAGTCACCTGACTGCCCAGAACATACCCAGTTCTCCCACAGTCCCACCCCTCCTGGGGTGCGACTCGCCACAAGAGATGCATCTCTTGAATGGGAGGTGTCTGGACCACTCAGTGGCTCTCCTCAGCTTGCAGTAGTGGGCAAAGCAGGGCAGTGTCAGAGAAATGACCCTTGTGATTTGGGCCACTCTCTCAGGTATGACTGTTCCCTGCTTTCTGAGTTCCTAATCGAAGTCTGCGTGAGGCCAGGATGTAGTAGATACATCCTGTAGTAGTCTACAGTACATATGAAGCAGGACGGATGTATTAGATATCAAGTCATCAGCAGGGCAGCTGGTGTGGGCAGAAGGCATCACTGAAAATCAATATGAGTAGAACTTCCCTGTGCTCCAGTGGAAAAGGATCTGCCTGCCAGTGCCTGTCTCTTATACACATCTAGATGTGTATAAGAGACAGGACGTTGAGTCTGAGTGAACTCCGGGAGTTGGTGATGGACAGGGAAGCCTGGCGTGCTGCGATTCATGGGGTCGCAAAGGATAGGAGACAACTGAGTGACTGAACTGAACTGAAACAATTAAAAATAAAAAGTTCACTTTGAGACACCAAAATGTATAATCAGAACTTATGAATAAAAGGAAAAGTCATGTGTTAAATTCTAAAAATAAATAAATAAAAAGTTCAAAAGATACAGTTTATGATAGCATTAAAAAAATGAAGTAATGGGGAAAAAAATCTAGTAAAAGAGGTACATCACTTTTATGGAGAAAATTATAAAACTTCATATTGATAGTCAAATTCTCAACTCCCTCTCAACAGTGGAATGGATAAATTGTGGTATATTCTACAATTAATTACTATACAGTAATATGAACAAGCTACAACTATACACAAAAAATATAGACTGTGTAATTCCATTTATATTAAATTCAAGAAAATTAAACTATATTATTTTAAAATGGATAATTAGGTAGTTGAATTACGATCAACAGCAAGGAAGCAATAACAGAAAAGTCAGAATTCTAGTTACCTCTGGGGGAAAAGAAGAGGCTACAATCAGGAAGGAACACACGCAGGTTTCTGATGTACCAGCAATGCTTTATTATTTCTTGAACTAGCCGGTGTTCATGTTTACATCAATTTGTTAAATTGCATATTTGTTTTATGCAGTTTTCTGTGTTAATATTTCATAATAAAGAAGTTAAAGGAAATCTTTATAACACATTTAAAAAGACATAATTAAATGGAGATATATACAATGTTCATGGATTCAAAAACTTACTATCCTCAAGATATCAATTCTCCCTAAGCTGATGCACACAGTTATTGAAATTTCAACCAAAATCCTAGGAGATCTGTTTGTATCACTGATAGGTCAATTCTAAAATTTATGACAAGTGCAAGAGGAAATGTCAGTTGCTCGGTTGTGTCTGAGTCTTTGCAATCCCATGGACTATAGCCTGCCAGGCTCTTCTGTCCAAGGAATTCTCCAGGCAAGAATACTGGAGTGGGTTGCCATTCCCTTCTCTGGGGTATCTTTCCAACCCAGGGATCAAAGCCAGGTCTCTAAAATTTATTCAGAGTACAAAAAGCAAGTAGCAAGTCACTTAAAAAAAAAAGAAAGAAAGAAAGAAAGTGGGAGGACTTTATACTGGCTATCAAGACTTCATAAAAAGCTATTATAATTAAGTCACTGTACTAACAGCATCCTGGAGAAGGCAACTGCTACCCATTCCAGTATTCTAGCCTGGGAAATCTCATGGACAGAGGAGCCTGGCCAGGGCAATAAAGAGGCAAAGTCAAGAGAACACAGGGCCCAGAAACAGACTCCAACATAGGACCTGGCACAAAGTAGGTGCTTAGTAAGTATTTGTGGAATAAATTAATAAATATTGACATTTCAGATACAAAAGTGGTATCACTTAGCTCAGTGGGGAAACAACAGACTTTTCAATCAATCAGCTGGAGAATATAGGGGAAAATTTTCAGTGGTTTCTTTACTTCAAATCATGTTAAAACGTCAACTCTAGATAAGTATCTGTATGTGAAAGGCAAACCTATAAAGATTTTTAAAAAATTAACATAAGAGAATATCTTAAGGGTTGGGAAGCATTTCTTAAGACATAAAAGTACTTTTAAAAGAAACAATAAATATGACTATGTTACAATTAAGAATCTGTTTATTAAGGCTACATTAGATTGAAAAAGCAAAACCAGAGTAGAAAATATTGATAACACTATACTGACAATGAACTACATATACCAAAATACATTGGAAAAAAAAAAAAAAAACTACTACAGGGGACTTTCCTGGTGGAAAAGGTGCAGTGATTAAGATCCCTCACTTCCAATTTAGAGGGCTTAAGTTCAATCTCTGGTAGGGGAACTAAGATCCCATGTGCCATGTGGTCCAAAAATAAAAAAGAGAGAGGTAAAACTACTATAAATTGGTAAGAAAAAAAAAGCCAAATGACCCAAGAGAAAAATGGGCAAAAGAAATGAAAAGATATTTATAGTAGAGAACATACAGTTTTACTGGTCACTAGCAAAACGCAAATCAACACTGGGACTTCTAGCAGTCGAAAGGCTAAGATTTTATGCTTCCAATGCAGGGAACACAAGTTCAATTTCTGGTCAGGGAACCGAGGAACTAGGATCCCACGTGCCATGTGGTACAGCCCCCCAAAAAACAAATCAAGACCATAATTATAGTTTTTTTTTTCACCCATTTGATTGGCAAAATTTGAAGTCTAATTTCAAGCATAAGAGAGGATGTAAATCAAGGTATCTGTTATATATTGCCAATTCATTCAACCACAATGAAAAACAACTTGGCATTTAATATTCACAAATCCTATAGTCCAGAAATTCTGCCCCCAGATAAAGAGCCATAAGAAAATTTTGCATATATACACTTAGAGACATGTATAAGAGTATCACAGAAAAACTGGTCCTAACATTAAAAACCTAGATACAGGACTTACCTGGTAGTCCAGTGGTAGAGAGTCTGCCTGCCAACGCAGGGGACATGGGTTTAATCCCTGGCCTGGGAAGACCCCACACGCTGAAGGGCAACTAAGCCCCTATGCCACAACCACTGAAGCCCGGGCACCTAGAGCCTGTGCTCTGCAACAAGCCAAGTCCATACACCACAAGAAAGAGTAGCCCCTGCTCACAGCAACTGGAGAAAGCCCACGCGCAGCAATGAGGACCCAGCACAGCCAAAACAATAAATTAACTTAAAAAAAAACAGATACAAATTAAGATTATGATATACTGAAATGATAAAATTATAATATAATGAAATGATAAAATATTATTCAGCAGAGAAAAAGGAAAGAATTATAGCTATATGCAACAAGTTGGATAGCTTTTAGTAATATATATTCTGAGACAAAAGCAAGTCCCAGAAGACTACACATAGCATGCTAACCCTTTTTAAAAAATTCAAGAACAAGTACATAAATACTATATATTGTTTAGGCACATATATACATGATAAACACAATAATATGATAAGTAAAAGAATAGTAATCATAAAATTTAGAAGAGTGATCAGGTTGTAGGAATATGGATGTTCACTGCATTATTAAAATATTTAGGTATTAAGAAAGAAAAAATAAATCAAAAAAATATTTAAGTAAAGTGAATGAATAAACAAAGTAAATTCTTAAAAAAGATGGCCAACCATGAATCTTCTTTGGATGTTCATAAGCCAAGAAAAACAATTAACCTGATTCTATGAATCAAACAGCCAATTACAACAGAAACACAAGAATAACCAGACAATCAAAAAGGAAAATGGGCAGAAGGCCTGAATGGGAACTTCAGTAGGGAAATATGTAATACCATCTTGGCATTCTCTGCATGCCAAACAGCAATAAGGACGACTGTGTGCCTATACCCCCGGGCACACCACCTGGTGAAACTCAAGCATCCGTACCATGAGGTATGTTCAAGAGTCTTCAGGACTTACCTGTTGGTCCCGTAGCTAGGAATCTGCCTGCTAAGGCAGGGGACACAAGGTTGATCCCTGGTCCAGGGAGATTCCACGTGCTACCAGGCAGCAAAGCCCACACACCACAATTGGTGAGCCCAGTAGAGCCTGAGGGCCGCAACTACTGAGCCCACACACCTAAAGCCGATGCTCCACCGCAAGAGAAGCCACTGCAACGAGAAGCTTATGACCAAGAAGAGTGACTCTGCTTGCCACAACTAGAGAAAGCCTGCATGCAGCAACTAATATCTAGTGTAGCCAGAAATAGTATTTTAAAAAGAATGTTCATAGAAGCAGTGTTTGTAATAGCTCAAAACTAGAAACAAACCAAAACCCCACCAATAACAATAAAATAGACAACTTGTGGTACAGTCTTTCAGTGAAAATAAATATATGTATCATCAACATGAATGACTTAAGAACATACTGAGCAAAAAAGGCAAGGCACATAATAAATACTATATGGCTCCATTTATGTGACATTCGAACATGTAAAAGTAAAATATGTATCATTTAAGGATACATGCTGGTAAAATTATAAAGAAAAGCAAGGAAATAATAAACCCCAAACTCAGGCCAAAGGTTAACTCTGGGGAAGACAGAATCAGGGAAGGACAGACAGGAATTCTAACAGTCATGGAAATATTCCTTTTCTTAAACAAGGTGCTATTAATAATAATGTGATTCTTTATACTTTACATATATTTTATAAAAATTCTTTCATATCTACTCAATATTTTATAAAAACATTTAAAAAAAGGAACAGAAGGCAATGAGTAAGAAGCCTGGGAATATACAAAATCAGTATCCAAGGCAAGGAAGAGAGCAGGATTCTTAATTATGTAACTAGGAAGATGCCTGGATGAAAAGTGAGGATTTGATTCTGGGAGAGATTAATTAGATGTGCAGAGAAAGAACTGGAGAAGGAACCCAAGAAGGTGAAATTGTGTGAAAAAGACTTCAACCTGTCTCCTTCAGGTATAGAAACTTCTATGAAAAGTCTAGGGAATTTCTTTCAGGAGTAACTCTCAAAACGCATTAATTTCAGGACAGACACAAAAAAATAAATGGCTATTTGTGCTTTGGGAAAGGGATGCTAGGATCATAGCCCAAAGAAAGGAGAAGAAAGAAGAGATCAACAGAGAAATGCTGTTGAGAGAAGAGGACTAAAGATTCATACTCATAATAAAGACGTAGAGCCAGAGACTTCCTTGGAGGTCCAGTGGTAAAGACTCTGCGCTCCCAGTGCAGAGGGTACAGGTTCGATCCCTGGTCAGGGAACTAAGATCCCACAAGCTTTGCAGTATGATCGAAAGATTCGGGAAAAAAAAAAATCTAAGGGAAAAAAGAAAGAACCAGAAAAGGAAAAAGATCACATGAAAGAGAACATGGTCTAGCAATTTCAGCAAGAAATTACACTGGGCTTTTGCTTTAGTTTACAATAAGAATACCACACAGATGAAGTAATCTCCAATAAGGTATTATTATTTCCTATGACAGCCACAGTTGGTTACTTCCCAAAGAGCTATTCTCTCCCTTCCCTCTTTTTAACAGATCTCAATTTGGTTGGGTATACTCAGCCCCAAGGATCAAATTGCTGGTGAATGGTCTAAGTATGGCAAATGACCCAATGAGACTTAAAGGGAAATCTGTTAGGAAGCTGCTAGGAAGGGCTTTCTTCTTTAATAAAAATAGAGTGTAGGGTAGGCACAGTGGAGAGTGATTCAAATCAAGGTTGTTATAAAGATTAAGTAAATAACAGAAGCCCTGGCTTGGTACCCAGCAATCTTCAATAAATGTTAGTTAATTTCTCCTCTCACTTAAAGATATGACCCTTTTTTTTAATTATTAATATCTCAGTATCACTCATGGAGGTTAATAAAGTCCCTCGGTTATAACAAGTACTCAACAAGAATCTGTTGAATGAAAAAGAAACAGTGCTTAACACAACTCTTGAAAATGAGAAAGACATGACTAGGTGGAGTAAATAATCCTCCCCATCAGAATGGGGTGGAAAGAGGCAGAATCTGATCTGGCTGAAATGGAGGGTTCTGAGGGTGGAGTGGCAGGGAGGGAGGCAAACTGAGACCAGGTGAGCATGGCTGAGATGTGCAACAGGCAGCCCCGTGGAGCCTTGGTGCTTACTATTCCACATTCAGGTACCCTCTCTGTATCTAAATGCTAGTCTGTTCCCTAGAGTCCCTGAAAACCTCTGTTATCTTTTATGTTTTTCATTCCCAGATACCCTTCACACCTGAAAATGCTCTCTGGTCCCAATTCCATCTGCTTCTCCATCTACCTTCCCTCCTTGCTTCCCCAGCTGCCTCCAGGGGCTCCAGAGACATGACACGGTCGCCTGGGACAGAAGATTCATCTCCATTCAGTCTCTGGAATGGTGGGGAAGGATGCTGCTGCTGCTGCTG
Source organism: Oreotragus oreotragus (assembly GCA_006410675.1). Taxonomy (NCBI): domain Eukaryota; kingdom Metazoa; phylum Chordata; class Mammalia; order Artiodactyla; family Bovidae; genus Oreotragus; species Oreotragus oreotragus. Next base: position 95,231 of record SJYX01015344.1, on the reverse strand, counting down.
CTAGGTTACGTAAGCTGTCAGCACAGACTTCAACAACCCTTACACTCTAACCATAAGGCAACACAGGCCCCCAGCCCCTCCTTATTTTCTCATTTGGACTCTGCAACAGCCTCCTAACTTAGCCTCCCTGCTTTTAAAATGCATGCCTATTCCTATTTCTCATTTAAAATACTTCACTTGGGACTTCCCTAGTGATTCAGTGACTAAAACTTCACGTTCCCAATGCAGTGGGCCTGGGTTTAATCCCTGGGTTAGGGAAATAGATCCTGCATGCCACAAGTAAAAGATCCTGAATGCTGCAACTAAAGATCCAGCACACCACAATGAAGACGGAAGATGCTGTGTGCCATAGCTAAGACCCAGCACAGCCAAACAAACAAACAAAATGTTTTGAATAAATACTTCTTTTGTTTTTTACAGCCTCCAGAAAAGTTCCAATTGGGAAACTCTGGACCAAATTTGGCTCACAGATATGTTCACGTACTTTTTGTTCCTCCATGTTTCAAACTTGGGCCAACATTTTAAACTTTGGAGACTCTATGTAATAATCCAGAGTTCTGGCTTCTCTTTTTTTTTTTTAATTGGTGTTTTTCTTTCTGGCTTACTTCACTCTGTATAATCGGTTCCAGTTTCATCCATCTTATTAGAACTGATTCAAATGTATTCTTTTTAATGGCTGGTTTCTCTTTAAAAACCGCTATGTGCATGGTCACTCAGCCATGTCCGCCTCTCTGTGACCCTTTGGGCTACAGACCACCAGGCTCCTCTGCCCACGGGATTTTTCAGTTAAGAATACTGGAGTGGGTTGCCATTTTCCTCCTCCAGGGGATCTTTCCAATCCAGGGATAGAATCCATGTCTCCTGATTTGGGAAGATCCCACATGCCTCACAGTGGGCTCCTGCACTGCAAGCAGATTTCTTTACCCGCTGAGCCATCAGGGAAAACTGGAAGATGTGGCAAAACACATCAGCTGGAGCCAGGCCGAATGGATAAAAGTCCATACTCTCTAGTAACTAGAGACTTGGTATCTAGTTCAACACAGTTCCAATCACTTAGTTTTTAGGGACTAGATTTTTTGACCCTGGCCCAGCAAAATTGCTTAATATAGCACATCCAATTCTTGCTGACCTCTCCAGCTCTAGCTCCCCTCTCACACTTGTCAACTTTATACTGCAGCAATACTTGCACACTAAGCTACTTATATTTCCCTAAATACATCATATTGTTCCTACCTTTCTGCCTTTTTATATATGCTCTTCCCTCAGCCTAGAATGCTAGTCCCCTCCTGAACTCCAGGCTAATTTCTATTTAATCTTTAAAACACTGCTTAGCTATCACTTCTAGGAAACGTTCCAAGGCTCCCTTCCACATTCCGCCTCAATATCTCTGACTCTTACACATTCTTAAGTCGCTGCCCTTACACACTCTAGTGCAATTTGTGTGCATGTTGTTCACCAGCACTAGAGTGAGCGCCTTAAAAAAACAAAGAATCTCTACCATTTACAATGTCTGCCACGTAACAGTCACTCAACACATTTCATAAATGAGTAATTGAAAAAAAATGAGATAATGAAGAGGCTGAAGGGGTGAAGAGGCCAGGGAGGGGTGAAGCGCCCAGTAACTCACATAGATTTCCATCTTCCGGTAGAGACCATAGTTAAGGAGTAAATTGTGAGTCATACGGATTCGGTGAGGCTTCATTGGGTGGCCTTGTCCATAATAGTAATTTCCAACATCCCCTGAAGAAGAAAGAGTGACAGCTTCAGTGACACAGTTAGACACAAACTCCCAGGAGAACCCACAGATTTTTACAACAAATTTCTAAGCAAATTCTGTCTGGTTCATTCTAGGCTCCAAGATTCTTTCCCACATCAAGGAAGGGTAACTCAAAAAAAAAAAAAAATGCAGGGGACCGTAGTGAGATGAGCACTTAAGGATGTCTGTCTAGCCCAGTTTTTTCCCTGGGAACCCAAAGGCATTAGACAGTGTGAGGGAGTCAGTCCAAAGCTACTGGGGAATAGCGGCCAGTGAGGTGACTCACCTCACTGTCTCCAAGGAATTCACTCCCACAACAGAAAGAATAATCATCACTACTCAGAATTACTGTAAGTCACAGTTCACCTCCTGCACATCAGAACACTTTATGGTATCAAAGCACTTTTGCAATCACTTTCTTACTGGATTCTCACAAATACCCTGGAAAATAGTTAAGACAGGGAGTATTATTCCCATTTTATAGATTAAAGACTAAACTCATCATCTCTTTAAAAATGATCTTATCCATTAATTTTCTTTTTCTGTTTGGCTGTGCTGGTCTCCACTGCTGCTCAGGCTTTTCTCTAGTTGAGGAGAAGGGGGGCTACTCTAGCTGTGGTGCTCAGGCTTCTCATTGCAGTGCCTTCTCCTGCTGTGGACCACGGGCTTTAAGGAATGCAGCATGTGGGCTCAGCAGCTGTGGTTCCCCGGCTCTACAGAGCACAGTCTCAGTGATTGTGGCACATGGGCTTAGCTGCTCCGAGGCATGTGGGATCTTCCCAAATCAGGGACTGAACCCATGTCTCCTGCACTGGCAGGCAGACTGCCACTGAGCCACCAGGTTGGTTGGTTGTTTAGTCGCTAAGTTGTGTCCGACTCTTGCAACCCCATGGACTGTAACCTGCCAGGCTTCTCTGTCCATAGCATTCTGGCAAGGATTCTGGCAGAGCCCCCAGGGAAGCCCCATAAATTCACCATCTCTCCATTTATCCATAGCAATAACCTTCCACTGGTCCCTCTGCTGTCAGTTCAAACTATCTGCCACACCAGTTATTTTCCTAATATACAGCTTTGATAACATCACTCCCCTACTCAAAAATCCTTAATGGTTCCCCATTTTCTATAGGATAAAGCATAAAGAACAACTTCAATAGGACTTTCTTAATCTGTTTTTCCAACTTCTTACCACAACTACCCTACCCCAACACACACACCACATACACATATATACACACATTCTGCTCTAGACGTCAGCAGGCAAATTTGGGTTAAATACAACTGGTATTTTTTTCTTTGCGATGGTCTTGATCACTACCTCCTGTACAATGTCACGAACCTCCATCCATAGTTCTTCAGGCACTCTGTCTATCAGGGCTAATAACTTGAATCTATTTGTCACTTCTATGTATAATCGTAAGGGATTTGATTTACATCATACTGGAATGGTCTAGTGGTTTTCCCTACTTTCTTCAATTTCAGTCTGAAGTTGGCAATAAGGAGTTCATTATCTGAGAGTTTGGTAAGACCATTCTATTGTTAGTTCTAATCTTATTAATTTAAGATGTATGTTGTGGGAATGGGTCTGATAAAAATATATACGGCCTTTATAAGACTAGCAGTGGGGGCACTCTCTGTGCCCTTTCTGATGCCTTTGTCAGAAGCTTTCTCTGTCCTTTTTATACTTTAATAAAACTTTGCTACACATGTTAGGGAAAGCACACTGACCGAAACCGCCCACTTTGGCCAGGCATCATAGTAACCATTTGCATGAGTTGTTTTATGACAGGAGGTCCTGGTAAGGAACATAGAGCTAATAAGCTACCACCAACTGGAGGAGTTCGGGAAAGGTCAAAAGGAGACACCACATATCAGACCACTGAAGGAGTCTTTTGGGCCTGAAAAGAAAACAACAGTCTCAAAGGCCCTTGCTGAATCATCTAACTTTGAAGAAAATAAAACAGAACTTTAGGTCCCACCCTGATGCTCCAGGCCAGTTGCATCTATCTGGGACTTACCACCCCCTGTCCAGAGACCTTCCATCTGCTACACCTGCCCAAAACACTTATCACCCCCTGCCCAACTACATATGCCATCTCAACTAAAGAATATCCAAAACATCCCGCCTGATTAACATTCCCCTTATCGCTTCCACAAACCTCCCTATAAATATGGAGCCTCCCTGATCCCTCTCGGCACTCAACCTGGGCATTAGGGCGACTGTCACCCGTCCTTGCCTGAATAAAGGTAACCTACTTCTGTTGAGGTCGTCTTTCCTTTTTCTGCCTGGGCCCGAACTATACCTTACAACCACCTCCCAGAACGCTTCTCACTGGCATCCATCTTGGCTGAACAAGACATGCACCACCAGGAAGGACTCTGAGTTGGAATGATTGGCTAAAGACAACCCGGAAACTAATCCCATCACCATAAAACCCGAGACTGAGGGCCATGTGACAGAGCAGTTCTCCTGGGTTCCCTTACCCTACTGCTCTCTGTCCGGGCACCATTTCCCAATAAAATCTCTTGCTTTGTCAGCACATATGTCTCCTCGGACAATTCATTTCCCAGTGTTAGACCAGAGCTCAGTTTCCGGCCCTGGAAGGGGTCCCCCTTTCTGCAACACACACACACACAAATCTGAAACAAAGATTCTGTATCAGGCAGGGTTTTATAATCCCCATCCCCCAACACACACACACACACACACACACACACACACACACACACTCACTCACACTCACACACACACTCACACACACACTCACACATACACACACACAGTCACACACACTCACTCACACACACACACACTCACTCACACACACACACTCACACACCCACACACACTGTAATGTCTCCACTGTGGTTAAAGACAACATCAGGACTCTGTTTCTGCTTCTGTCTGGCACCTTTCTCGGTGGTAAACTGATTTTGGCATCTTTTTCAAAGCCTCATCACGAAGCTTCTATAGTTAGGTATAATTCATCAAGGTTAAGAATTAGCCCAGATTTCTCTAACTCCCTCTTTATTTTTTCACACAAGTCTTCTTGATTGTAGGTTCGGAACATTAAGATGCAAATGACAGAGGAAGGGAGCACGTTTCAATGTGCAGGGTTGGGGGTGGGGTGGGGCAGGCGAGAGGCAGTTCCCAGAGGAAAGAACCACAGTCCCCGGAGGCTTGTTAAGATGGAAAGGGGTAGGGCAGGAAAAAGGAGGGGGCCATTAGGCAGGTTTCTTTTGACTCACACTTTGCCGGTCAGGGTGAAAGAAAAAACTTTACAAGCTCTTAAAAACCTAATCTCTAATCCACGGGCACTCTGAGCACAGACCCTGACTCAGCAGGGCACAGCAAAACTGGGAACAGATGGTCTGTTTTCTACCCAGAAGCTAAGCTGAGGTCTGACGGGTGTATCTTTCTCTTTCCCTTGGAGAGTTTGTGTGATCTAGTCTACTCTGAACAGAGGTGGTATATTTCCTTGGAACAGAATTAAAAATGACAAAGGGGAGAGGGAATGATGATGTAGGAACAGAGGCCAGGCTGTTCCAAATTTGTTCTCCTGGAAGTGTCACGGCCCCCACGAGTGGCCAGGGCGTCTGTCTCCCCGATCCTTTCTTCCTGGCCACTTCTCAGCTGCTTGCCCTGGATTTTGTTCTCCTCCCCCTTCCCCTTCTTCTCCCCCACCTCCCCTCTCCTCTCCACCCTCTAACCCTTCCCGTACTTCTTCTCCCCTCTAGATCCCCCTCCTCCCCCTGACCCCTGTGTCCCTCATCCATCCATCCCTCTGGCCTGGAGCCCGCCCTCCTGGTCTGATCCTCCCTGCTGCAGTCACACACATGCTTCCCACTGGGCTCCATGCCCACATCTCTGAAGTCCGCCCACCCAGGGGAAGATGAGCAATGTGTTCTGGGCCTCGGGCCTTTGAGGATGGGCTCTAAGAAAGGGTGAGTGCTTCCCCTTGACTCTGAGCCAAGCTTAATTGGGGAGAAGCCTCTAACATGCTCGACTTGCCCGACAAAAGGACAGCTGAAGCCCTGCCCTGCTCTGCCCACATGCTCATGGACAGAAAAGAGAGCCGGGCCTGCTCTTGTCTTTGCCGACGATATCGCTGGAAGGCTTGTTAGATCTAGCTAAATGCATCTCTGGGTGGAGAGAGGAACTGCCCGAGGCAAGACCAGGAGTCCAGGAAGCCTCCCCATGCCAGAGGACCAGTGAGGGTCAGTGAAGGTGCCCAGCCGGCTCCATTTCTGGGATCACAGCCATGACCATGGCAAGTCGCTCGCCTCTTTGGAGCTGCTCCTCCTTGGTGTGAACTCACAGCACCCTGGGAAGCAGGGCAAGGCGCTGGCCATGCTCAACCCCCTATTTCTCTGTCCTTCCTCCTGGGGCTTCTCAGAGAAGTGCCTTCTGTTGACCCATTGATCAAGGGGGTGCTCCTAGGATGGGCAAGGTTAGTGGGTAAGTTTTAACTATCCAGGGAGGGGTTTGCAGACAAGAGGCATCGCACCCTGTGCCTTCAACCTTTAGAGCAAGTCACTAAAAGCATCTCTGATCTGCGATGCTCCAGAGGAGAAGGCATGTCACCTGGCTAATGTGTCAGGTGAGCAAAAGAAGATCTATATTTTATCATGATGTATTTTAAGAAGCTAAGACTAGGAATGCTTGTCTCAAGGCCTGTTTGGAAAGCAGCAAGGCAATAAATACATTTGAATTTTGAAAGAAAGTCCAAGAAGAGCTTCAGGGAAGACTTGTCATGTTATATCCTATGATGGCAGTCCATGTGGTTGAGCTGGGACTTTAAAGTAGAAACTTCTACCCCAGATTCCTTTGTTTTTAAGGGAACAAACCTTTGCAGCAGTGCCACACAGAGAGAAGGCGGGGTGCACAGCAGCTGAGCAGGTTTCTTTGTGTGGGTCCCATGCCAGGAGTTCACACTGCCCTCACAGCTGGAGGTGTTGGTGTTGGTGGGGTGAGTGGGTGAGGTGAGGCGTCCCCTGGTGAGATCAGCGCCTCCCTGCTTCCCTTGCCATGTTTGTCCTGGGGGACGGTGAAGATTGGTAAAGCTGGCTCCACAGCCCCAAATCTACAACCAGTTAACAGATATTCATTTGAGAACCAGCTCACCAGCAGGAAGTGTTCACACTGAGCATCAGCCTTCTGGTGCCCACGCTTGTTTATTCCTTTCCCCAGGGATGTGGAGACACCCCCAGTGGGGGAAGAGCCTGCGAAGCTGGGAAGACCTAGGGGAGGGCCAAGGAGAGCCATCAGACTCTTCCAGCTCCAGGGATGGCACAGCCTCCCTCTTTGATTATTTCAGCATACACAAGTAAGAGCTTATCCAATTGGTAATTCAAAGGTGTTATGTCTTTCAGGAAAGCCATCTTTAAGTAGCTAACTCTACAAGTCAATTGAAAATGTGATGAGATTTATAAAAGCTGTACTTACACATGACCTTTAAGAAGATATTATACTTGAAACGAACACTACACACTATTTGTTTTTCCCCACTGTCTCTATCATGAAATGATACATAAATAGGAAATGATGTGCCTCCAACAAAAGGTGCTACTCTCAGGAAAGCCAAAGAAGTATATGTGTGTACAAGGGTCTGAGTGTATGTGTGTCTGTATATATATATATATATATGCACATGCTTTTATATGAAAGACAGTGTTTATGAAATTTAAAACATAATATAAAAACACTCATTGAGGCAATCATATTAGACAGAGACACAGAAAGTATGAGCCTGTCTCCTTGTTTTGTCACATATTTCCTCATAAATTTTTATAACCCCAGCAGCTCTAATATAAAATTTGACTCAGAATATCAGTTTGGTACAGATTTCTCTGACACAAGTTGTGAATCATCCTATAAGATGTTGTCTGTGAAGTTCTGCAAATTCCCCCAGAAACAAATATACATATTTATTGATAATATTCCCAGGAAACTAAAGTCTCCATAAAATCAAAAGTGATTCGCTTCTTATGTGCCCAGCTTCTGTCTCTGCAGTCTTCAGATACTCTTCGTGGGGATTATAATAAGAAGCTGTCTCCAAACCCATCCATTGTCCCGGTGATAACTGTACCCCACAAATTACAGGACTGGAGGGGAGTGGGCAGGGTCCCACTTGAGTGGTTTACAGATGTCATCAGTGTGCTGACTTCCTCTCCCCTGGCCTCCCCCTGATACCCAGGGGTGCCTTTCTTTCTCTAGTGGCATGTACACAGCCATCCCACTTGGCTTTCTGCCCATTTCCACCTCTGGTCCTTGCTCCCAGTCACCTGACTGCCCAGAACATACCCAGTTCTCCCACAGTCCCACCCCTCCTGGGGTGCGACTCGCCACAAGAGATGCATCTCTTGAATGGGAGGTGTCTGGACCACTCAGTGGCTCTCCTCAGCTTGCAGTAGTGGGCAAAGCAGGGCAGTGTCAGAGAAATGACCCTTGTGATTTGGGCCACTCTCTCAGGTATGACTGTTCCCTGCTTTCTGAGTTCCTAATCGAAGTCTGCGTGAGGCCAGGATGTAGTAGATACATCCTGTAGTAGTCTACAGTACATATGAAGCAGGACGGATGTATTAGATATCAAGTCATCAGCAGGGCAGCTGGTGTGGGCAGAAGGCATCACTGAAAATCAATATGAGTAGAACTTCCCTGTGCTCCAGTGGAAAAGGATCTGCCTGCCAGTGCTGGGGACACAGGTTCAGTTTCTGGTCTGGGAAGGTCCCACATGCCAGGGTGCAACTATACCCATGTGCCACAACCACTGAGCCCATGTGCTGCGACTGCTGAGCCTCTCACTTAGAGCTGGTGCGGCACACGAGAGAAGCTGCTGCATGGAGGAGCCTGCGCAATGCAGCAAAAAGTAGCCCCAACTTGCCACAGCTAGGAGAAGCCTACAAGCAGCAATGAAGACCCAGCACAGGCAAAATAAACAGATAAATATGACTAGCCTCTAGTTAAGGCCATGGTTTTTCCAGTAGTCATGTATGATTGTGAGAGTTGAACTATATAGAAAGCTGAGTGCTGAAGAATTGATGCTTTTGAACTGTGGTGCTGGAGAAGACTCTTGAGAGTCCCTTGGACTGCAAGGAGATCCAACCAGTCCATCCTAAAGGAGATCAGTCCTGAATATTCATTGGAAGGACTGATGTTGAAGCTGAAACTCCAATACTTTGGCCACCTGATGCGAAGAACTGACTCATTTGAAAAGACCCGGATGCTGGGAAAGACTGAAGGCAGGAGGAGAAGGGGATGACAGAGAATGAAATGGTTGGATGGCATCACCAACTCAATAGACATGAGTTTGAATAAATTCTAGGAGTTGGTGATGGACAGGGAGGCCTGGCATGCTGCAGTCCATGGGGTCACAAAGAGTTGGATACAACTGAGCAACTGAACTGAACTGAAGGAGCTTGCAACTTTCTCTCAGTGTTTTAATGTTTGAAATTATTATGTGTGTGTTGCTTGTTTGGGTTGATTCTTTTTCTAGACTCTCTTCCTCCTTCTTTCAACTATAGCTTTCAACCAAGTCTCTTTCCAAGAAGCAAGAGAATTCCAATCCATCTCTTTAAGGGATCAGCTCTTTCTTGCAAAGATGGAGGGAGCTGGTATTAGTCTCATCTTGTCACAGCCCTGAAGGAAATGCTCCAAAGAAACCATGTCAGGAGGCAGGGCCTGCCTGCCTGACTACTTGATATTGACCAGCTGTCTTTCTCCTGTATTTATTTCTAGAGGAATGTGGAAGTTGGGTGCTGAAGAGTGACAGAGTCAGTCCCTCTTCGGTCCTGGCCTCCCTAACCACCCACTTCCAGCTCAGTGTCACCCTCTCCATGCTCCAGTAGGGTCCTTTCCCACCTCCCTGCATCTTTGCATGATGTTTCTGCTCCCTGTCTCTGAGCATCCTGGTCCTCACCTCATGTCCATCTATCAGGGCCTGAAGCAAGTCCATTCTCCTCCCACATGCCCCTCTAGGCTTCTCTGGCCTCACACACTATGCCTCTCTCCACGCACACCCATGCTCTGTATCACTCATTGCAGCACTTAATTATGGGCTGCCTTGAAGGCTTTGACTTATTTTCTGTTTTAACATCTATAACTGAGAAGCGAAACTGAGCAGGGCCTGGATAAATATCTACACAAATTCTTTTTAAATCAATGAAATCTGTCTATAGGACTCTTCTAGAATGGTCTGCATAGTTAATCTTCAGAGTTGTATGTTCTAAGGGCAGACCTCCTGTCTGTTCCTTCTTTGAAACTCCCAGGGTATGTGGTCTTGACTCAAAATTCACTTGACTTTGCTTCTTTCAGTACCCATTGATTATCATACTTACTTGAAACTCAACTTTAAGAATTTCGTTTTCTACAAAACAAATCCGATTTCAAACCTGCCATCTAATTCCTTGCCTGCAATTTGTAAATGGTAATAGTACTTACCTTATACAGTTACAGAGAGGATTACATAAATTCTGCATGTTAACTGCTTGGCACAATAGATAGCCTGGCATAAAGTGAAAGTGAAAGTGAAAGTGAAATCGCTCAGTCGTGCCCAACTCTTTGCGGCCCCTTGGATTTGTAGCCCACCAGGCTGCCTCGTCCACGGGATTTTCCAGGGAAGAATACTGGAGTGAGTTGCCATCTCCTTCTCCAGGAGATCTTCCCTACCCAAGGATTGAACCCAGGTCTCCCGCATTGTAGGCAGACACTTTTACTGTCTGAGCCACCAGCGAGGTCATAAGGTATAAAGTGAGCACTCAGTAAATTTAACTAGTATTATTATTGCTGCTTCTGATTTCTAGCCTTTTTGTAACAAACTGCTTGCCTAATCTCCCTATTTCATATTTCCATGTGACTGAGGTTTGACTGTGCATCATCTAAGGGAGGGGCATGCAAACATTAGCCATTTGGGCTCTGATCATTCTTCCAGGAATGTCTAAGATGGAAGTTTGGAGGGGAAGTCACATCTCTGATACCCTGAGAGCTATGAAAGGAGAACTCAGTGGGACCTTTGGAAGCTGCTCAGAATAGTGACTGTTCTTTGTTTGAACCAAAGAACATGGGCCTTTGTTTCTTGGACTTCCTGAAGATCACAGGGCTGTGAATGATCTCCTTTCTCCAAATATCACCATAAAATATGGTGTTCTGTCTTCTGGACGTCCTGTCTTGAAGCAGCGTGACTTTGTCATTTTAAGCTGTATTTTGGCACCAGCTGGTGCTTCAGTTCCTTTTGGGTAGAGCTAGAGTTCAAGGCTCAGCTCTGTTTTTTCAAAAGTTTAGCTTTCCTTTTAGGTTGAAATGATTCATTAACAAAAGAAACCACTCATAACACACAAACAAGCAATTTCAACTTTTTAAAAGAAAACCGACTTAATTTCAATATACAGTCATTAAAAGAAAAGAAATAGAAACAATAGACAGAAGTAACAGTGTACACAACACCAAATTGTGCCAACTTACATCCAAACTTGAACATGGCTGCAAAGGCCAGAATGACAGCAACCTGGAGTCCCAGCTGGGAAAGGGTCCTAGGTGGTGCATCCATCCCACAAGTGAGACTTCAAATCGCAGTTTGGGGGGCTCCTGCTTATAAATCCAGGCTTCAAAGTGGTATCATCATCAGTTTGCCTGCAAAAATGCAGCTCTGGTTTTAACTTTTACAATGCTTCTTGCTACACCATGTGAATCATAAGACTTCTTAGACCCTGGGGCACTGGGCAGGACCTAAGGAGCTTAAGAAATTCCAAGACCCACACTCTTTCTTGTCTAAGGCGCTGCTTGACTTGCTGGTAACAACTGGTGTGCTGACAGGCAGGCATGTCTTCAAGGTAGGGTCCAGGCAAGGTCAGAAGTTGGTCAGAGGCCTGCTTTCCTACTTCTGAAGCCTGAACAAGACTGCCTCCATTTTAATTTCCCTAACAAGTTCTCTGATGGACAATTATAATTTGTGAAACTGTATGGCTATGAGGAAACACTTGAGATTGCGTCCAAAGAAAGGACAATCATCTTACTGGTGGGCAGGACACATGGCCTAGACCTATATCTGAAGGCTGCCAGGCATATTTAAATAGGCCAGAGTCCTTGACTGAGGGGCATGACTTCTCCTCCCTCACTGCTGACTTGCTCTGGGGGTAAGTCCTGGAGGACACACTTGTATAACTGAAGTCATACTGCTTCACCAGTGTGGAAGTATAGTGGATCAAGAAAGAGGATCTCCATAGACAAAGTAAAACAGAAAGCGTAACTATATGGATTTTTTTTTTCTTTTACAAAATGATCTTCTTTGCTTGAAAGTGTATGGTTAATCCTTGTTTCTCCCCCAGCATAGAGCTTTGAAAAAGAGAAAAAGTATCCACAAAATATCCTAATTTTCATTCCCCTCGGCTAAACCATACTAGTCCTAATTCCTGGCCATGACAGGCCAGAAATAGCAAGTCTGGCCAGCCCCTTCCTGGGTCTCAGCCAGATTCCCAACCAGAAAGAAAGAGGAAAGAGAGTGAGGAGCCAAGGATAGGACAGGCTCTTTCTAATGGGCTCATGGCCTACAGGTTCAGACTTGATCCCTCAAAGCCACCTTTTCCAAGGTGTTTCTCTTCCGTTCCTAATGAGCTGTGATGAGGGCAAAGCTGTGTTGTTCCCTGGCTGCTGATGTTATTGTCACTCCTTGGAGGGTGCGAAGGGCCAGGGAAGACAGGAGAGGCCAGGACAGGTTGAAGGGGTCCAGAGCAGCAGGAGGGATCAGGGCAGATGGGAGTGGCCTGGGCAGATGGGAGGGGCCACAGGGCAAGACGGGCTGTGCCCAAACAGCTGGAGCCCAGGTAGCTACCAGCATCAGCTCTCCTTGGACAAGCCTGCAGTTTCTTTGGAAGAGAGGACAACACAGAGAATTTCTGGTCGAATTAGAAACCCCAAGTCAGGGTTCGTGGGCACTGGAGCGGGCCTGTATCTATGGGGTCTTGGGAAAGATGTGGCCCAGAGAAACGGTGCTGGGTGGATGTATAATTCATCCAAAGTCTAAGTCACCTGGCACATGTTCCCAGGTGAGAATACTGGAGATAGTTAATAACCAGCAACGTCCCAACGGATGACACCATCTGCAGCTGAGCTGATGAATGGAAATCTAAGTGACAGTGGCAGGAGCTGGAGAGGATCTTGCAAATGAGGCTGACGGAAGAGCATGCTGAGGGAATAGACCCTCCTTTTATAATTGCACCGCTCTCAGAGGCACTCCTGTCCAAGCCTGCAGGCTGCCAAGGACTGGAGAACCAAGGGCATTGCACTGCAGGCAGCAGGCGGAGGGCTTCTCGGGACACAGCTGGAAGGAAAGAGGGAAACACTGGACCTGAAATGTCTAGACCAGGTTGGGTCTTGCTTTTACTTTGTACGAACTACATGACTTTCCCATGCAAACTTGACCTCTCTGGGCCTTGTGTTTATTATTTCCAAAATTAATACATGCTGGACAGGACTGTTGGGAGACTAAAATGGACACCATCAAAGCTATTTTGGTTTCAAAATGCAAAACTCCCATTTTTAGGCAAAATGGGGAATTTTTAAAAGAACGCTGGGAACATCGCATGCACTGTAACTGAACGAAGACAGGAGAGCTACACCCAAGAGCTCCTAGAACCAGGGGCTGAAATGCTCCCAGAACTTTCTCTTCAGTCTTTGCCTCTCTGGAGATTTCCCTAGAGATTAATTTCCTGCATGTGTTAGAACCCAAAGTCAGTGACCACTTCCAACTTTCACATCTATTGTTTTACCAACAGAGAATTGACTCCGCTCCTCAGAATTACAAGGAAGGACTCTGTTTGGCCCACCTAAGGTCAGGTGACCAACCTTCACCCAATCAATTGCAGGCAGGGGGACATGGTCTGTGAAACACGGGTTTTCCTACAGGAACCTCATGGAGGAGATGAGGTTAGAAAAATCTCAGAAGATAGAGTGGTAGAATCAGAGGGTGGTGGATGGACAGATAATAGATGTTCACCCAGGACTTTGTAAATTATACAGGGCACTTTTCATGTGAAGTCTTGGCAATGGCTACTGGACAAATACCCTCAGTGCTGAGAAGCACTTTAGAGTCTCGTGTGCATGGAGACAGACAAGCTTCAGTCTGTTTACTGGTCTTAAGGAAGACATCTATTCTCTGCCCTTATGAACTGCTGCCTTGAGGCAGTAGTTTTATACTTTCTGAGCTATACTTTGGCACCTGTTGAATGCTAATACTGCTGGGAAAGAACTAGGAAGAAATCTATATGTATAATCTGAAGGGCAATTAGCGTTTGCACCGACGCTTTGAACTTGAACAGCAATCAGAAAAGACTAGAAGTTTGTGCTTAAGTGGGAAGAAAATGAACTTGTTGATGGACTATACTCTGGCCGGGGCAGATTATGTGAGTCACGAATCTAAGATATTTAGCTCTGGAAACTTTACTGCCATGGTTTATCATCTGGTCTTATTGCGCCTCTTCCACCATGAAATAGATGGCCGGCTTTGCAAGTGGAGAGACAGGGCATGGGGCCATACCTTGCAAAGGGGGATGAGGGGAGAGGAACATCTTCTAACTATAATTAAAGCTCAGGGGGCTAGGCCCCCTTACACAGTGCCCAAAATGTTCTGCATTTCTTCCCACGTTTAACTTCTCACCTGGAAGAGTTTAAGTTTCTCTGAGCTTTCAGGGTGCAAATTGGCTTCTAGCCGGGCAGCGCCTGGAAGCCAGCATCAGTGGCAGTGACCCGGCACCGTGGACCTTTACTTTGTTTCTGCTAGCTTGTGCTTGACATCTCCTAGAGATAAATCCTTCATAATCAAAGAATAAGGGGAGAGAGGAGGCAATCTTTACAATGCTAATCCTGTCTTCATCAGAGAGTCTTGGACTCTAAAACTGAGTAATTGTTTGCACGGGCCAAACACAGCTGAATTAAAATCTTTCCTTGTGTGGAACGAAAACCAGTGTTAGCCGCTCAGCTGTGTTCGACTCTTTGCAGCCCCATGGCCTGCAGCCTGTCAGTCTCCTCTGCCCGTGGGATTTTCCAGGTAAGAATACTAGAGTGGGTTGCCAATTTCTTCTCTAAGGGATCTTTCCAACCCAGGGATCAAACCTGGGTCTCCTGCATTGAAGGCAGACTCTTTATCGTCTGAACCACCAGGGATTTGGTATTGATTCCTATGCAGAAAAGCACCAGGCGTGGACAGTGCGTTCTCAAGGCCTGGCTGAGGATCAATGACTGGGTTTCACCACCTCCAGTCTGATGATTTTGTTTCTGTGGGTGAATTCGACAGACCTTGGCCGCATAAAAGGGCTTCCCTGATAGCTCAGCTGGTAAAGAATCTGCCTTCAATGCAGGAGACCCCAGTTCAATTCCTGGGTCAGGAAGATCCACTGGAGAAGGGATAGGCTACCCAATCCCATATTTTTGGGCTTCCCTTGTGGCTCAGTGGTAAAGAATCTACCTGCAGGGCAGGAGACCTGTGTTTGATCCCTGGGTTGGGAAGATTCCCTGGAGAAGGGAAAGGCTACCCACACCAACATTCTAGTCTAGAGAATTCCGTGGACTGTATAGTCCACAGGGTCACAAAGAGTCAGACATGACTGAGTGACTTTCACTTGTCTCATAAAACTTTGGTCAGTGCTTTGCAATGAGCAGCTTTGGCATTGCTGCTAAGTCACTTCAGTCATGTCGCACAGAGTCGGACCCCATAGACGGCAGCCCACCAGGCTCCCACCATCCCTGGGAATCTCCAGGCAATAACACTGGAGTGGGTTGCGATTTCCTTCTCCAATGCTCTGGCATTAGGCCCATCTAACTCCTGCCTTTCGGCATCAATGGACAACAAGAAATGGGATTCATGCCAAGGAAGGATGAGGTGCCGTGAATTGGGAATTTTAGGCACCTGGGTCCACTCCACCAACCCACCTACATGGGCAAAAAGCTATGCCTTGGAGACTGTTTGGATTCTCTTGTACTTTATGTGATCACTGGGAAATATGATTGATACAGGCATGGGTGCAAAGAGCAGACAGTAAAATAAGAGATGGCCTGGGGCATAGAGCAAAGTGCCACAGCCGGAGAATAAGAAGTGGACCCACCAGAGTCCCAGGAGGGAAAAGGTGCCATGGTCTTGGGAGGGCTTTCTTAGCTGGAGAGTCTGTGGACTGGGCTGGTGACACTCACTCAGAATTCCCTCAGATCTAGCTCACTTGCTACCCACATCCTTCTGAAAGGGCCACTTTTCTGCTCCATGCCTGAGTTGACCTCTGTAGCCTACTTGACTGATGACTCTGGACTTTGGTCTTAGGTTCCAAAGTTCTCAAGATGGCAGGCATCCTGACCACACTCTCCCTGGGACTAGTCTTCATGTTTCCCTCAGTGGATGCCTGTCTTAGTCTGTTTGGGCTGCTACAAGAGAATACGATAGTATATTTTGTTTATACATGACCGAAATTTGTTTTTTACATTTCTGGAGGCTGGGAAGTCCAAGATCAAGTCTCTGGCAAATTCCATGTCTGATGAGACCTTGCTTCCTGGTTCATAGACAGCTGAGTTCTCACTGTGCTCACACAGGGCAGAAGTGGCTAGGGAGCTCTCTGGGGTCTCTTTTATAAGGGCACTAATCCCACTCCTGAGGGCCCCGCTTCAGTGACATGACTGCCTCTAAAACCCCCACCTCTAATTTCTTCACACTGGTCATTAGGATTTCAACACATACATTTGGGGAGGACAGAAGCATTCATGCCATTAGAATGCCTGAAAGAATATAAATATATCTTAAAAAGAACCATAGAGGTAATCTTAAAATCAGAGTCTTCTATTTGAAACTACAAATTATAAGTGGAGCTTAATTGCTTATTGATAGGGAAGTTTCCTTTCCAAGGGAAAACCAATCCTTTCTATAATTCAGTGCAGGTTAATAGCATCAGTGGGCTTCCCAGCTGACTCTAGTGGTAAAAAGAACTTTCCTGCTAGTGCAAGAGACATAAGAGATGTGGGTTCGATCTCTGGGTCAGGAAGATCCCCTGGAGGAGGGCATGGAAACCCACTCCAGTGTTCTCACCTGGAGAATTCCATGGACAGAGGAGCCTGGTGGGCTATGGTCTGTAGGGTCTCAAAGAATCGGAGATGACTGAAGTGACTTAGCATGCACACACAATAGTATCAGTACGGCTCTGGGGGTAGATTTTAAAGCATCTGATTTGGAGAATGCTTTCCAAGTACTCATGTCCAAATGAAAAGCTACGAGTTTATAATCATTCGATGAGTTTCTGAAAAGACTTGGGTGTGAGGTGGGTGCTGTACTACGGGCATTGCTCAGAAAAACTTTCTTAAAGTATTTGGCTTTTCAGTGCCACGCCTGTGTTGCCACGTCTCCTTCCCTTCCCTCAGCTCAGCACTGAGCAGAAGCTGACACCACCAGCTACTCACTGCCACACACACACACACACACACTCCAGCAGAGGGGGAATCTGACCCTGGGTTTTCGGGCTATGGTGCCTTGTGCAGGACAGAAATAGAGGAATGTGAAACAGACACTAACCCACACTCAGCTTTCTCACTAAATATCAGAACAATGTGCCATCCCCTTTCTGTTGTTGTCATTGTTGCTGTTTAGTGACCAAGTCCTGTCTGATTCTTTGTGATCCCAAGAACCAGCCAGGCTCCATGGGATTTCCCAGGCATGAATACTGGAGTGGGTTGCCATTTTCTCCTCCAGGGGATCTTCCCGACCCAGGGATCGAAGCTGCCTCTCCTGCACCGAGGGGTGGATTCTCTACCACTGAGCCCCCAGGGAAGCCCCCAGGGAGGCCCCCGCTTCTGATATTCTTGTCTATTTCTATCAGTGCAGGGCAGTGGCGCCAGGTGGGGATGAGGGCGGGGACACGGCAGAAAAGTTGGGAATTTTCAGATGGCTCAGTACTTTGCTATTCTTTCTAAACTATCTCCCATTCAAACTTTGGGCCAAGTGCTATTTTTGAACACTAAGCATGAAACAGGAATGATGAATTGTTTGGTGCCAAGGACATAAAATAAAGAAGGACAATGTAGGTAAAAATAATGCTGCTGTGATTTATGGGGTTTCTTTATGCTTTTTCTCTTTTTCCCATATTCTTCCAACTTTTTCTCAGGGTGCTTAAATAATTTTTCTCACTTTTTCTCTTACTAGGAGTGAGAAAAGTACTTAGTCATACGTTTACCTTTCCAAAGTTTGTTTTACAACAAGTAACTTTCCCTCCAAAGCCATGCTCTTAATAAGGTGATGAAGATTCACTCAACAAAATTTCTTCAGCACCTACCGGATATCAAATGCCATGGAGGACACAAAGGTAAACCATCAGCTGGCCTCAGGGCACAGAGGCCTCCCAGTGGCAGGGGCCAGACAGTCATGGATCTGCCCTGGATCCATGGCAGGTTGGAGGTCCCCACCCCAACCAGACCCAAGCACTGGCTAATTTTGGGTAGGTGTTGGGTAAGGCTTCTGGAGAACCTCTTGGGGCAGTGGGGGTGGTTGATCATTCCTTAGTGGGGAACCCCTGGTCTACCACCTGATAATGAAATTAAGAGAAGCACAATAGTGGCTTTGGAGCCAGTGCTGTGGATTTGAACCCCACCACCGCTACATGCCACATGGGCGACCTGGGGTAATTTACCTAACCACTCCAAACCCCCAGATTTCTCTTTGATAAAATGAAAATGATAACAGAGTCTGTCTCACAGGGTAATTCATTAGCTGCAATAATATTAATAACAACAGCAATAACTCAAGGGCAATCCAGAACGAGGTTCATGGGCAAATATGGGCCTTTCCAGGAGGAGAGCATCTGGGACTTTCAGAAAAGTGTTACCAACCAGGGTTCCCAGCTTCCTTAATTGATGGAAATTTATCAGAGGCTAGAGAAGAAATTCAAGCAAGGCTTTACCACAGCAGTGGGGAAGGAGAACAAGCAGCACCTTCCCTGGCTGAGGGGAGGGGCCAGCTGACTCCTGGTATGCAGTGAGTGTAGGGGTGTGTCCAGGGGTCCGGCTGCAGGGCAGCTTGGTGGCTTGCCCAGCCCTTTGGTGGCGCTTTGTGCAGGGTGCATGCTCAGTACCCTGCTTCGGCTCCCAGCTCTCAGAAGTGCAGCTGCTTTTCAGTTTTTTTGTATCTTGTCCACAGTTTGTCTCAACTGTGTACACACTCAGTTGTCTTTAGTCCCATATAGTTTTTTTGTATTGTGTAGCTCAAGGAGATGTTTGTCCAGGTGCAACCATGCAGCAAAGGGGGTGGCCCCCTCAAAAGGGGACCACCACGTCTGGTGGATGAGGGAGTCCGATCATTAGGCTGACTGATGGTCTGCAGACAAAGGTGTTCTCGTGCTGGAATGGTTGTCAGAGGGGACCAAGCACTGAGGATGCAGGGAGAGATGAACACTTAGACCAGTGGCCCAGGCAGGAGGCCTGGAGCCAGGGCCCGCCAGCTGATCTGAGGCCCTGGAGAGGGCATGGCTGACGCCCGCAGGGCCCTGGGCCGGGCTCTTGTTGGCCCAAACCCAGGGAGCAGCTCCACCTGCAGGCGATCAGGCAGCAGCCCGGTCGGCGGGGCTGAGTCAGTGAGTGGTACTGTGAACAAGCATCGTCTGAAGTCCCTGCTCTCAGGAGGTTTCATTCATGGAGAAGACAGAAAAATCCACAGTTGTGAATATCCATGAAGTGTTACACTTGTGACCCTCCTAACACGTGGTTATGAATTTTGAAGCTGGCTTGCCTGTGGTCCAAAACAGCTCTGCCATGGACCTGCTGTGTGATCCTGCGCAAGGTCTTCAGCCTCTCTGTGCTTTCATTCCCTCGTCTGTTAAATAGGCCTGATAACAGCAGCCATCTTGTTTTTAGAAGGATTAAGTATAAAGGTAAAGTGCATAGCAAACACCCTCTTCCAACAACACAAGAGAAGACTCTACACATGGACATCACCAGATAGTCAACACCGAAATCAGATGGATTATATTCTTTGCAGCCAAAGATGGAGAAGCTCTATACAGTCAACAAAAACAAGACCAGGAGTTGATTGTGGCTCAGATCATGAACTCCATATTACCAAATTCAGATTTAAATTGAAGAAAGTAGGGAAAACTGCTAGACAATTCAGGTATGACCTAAATCAAATCTCTTATGATTATACAGTGGAAGTGAGAAATAGATTTAAGGACCTAGATCTGATAGATAGAGTGCCTGATGAACTATGGAATGAGGTTCGTGACATTGTACAGGAGACAGGGATCAAGACCATCCCCATGGAAAAGAAATGTAAAAACGCAAAATGGCTATCTGGGGAGGCCCTATTAATAGCTGAGAAAAGAAGAGAAGTGAAAAGCAAAGGAGAAAAGGAAAGATATAAGCATCTGAATGCAGAGTTCCAAAGAATAGCAAGAAGAGATAAGAAAGCTTTCTTCAGCAATCAATGCAAAGAAATAGAGGAAAAGAACAGAATGGGAAAGACTAGAGATCTCTTCAAGAAAATTAGAGATACCAAGGGAACATTTCATGCAAAGATGGGCTCGATAAAGGACAGAAATGGTATGGACCTAACAGAAGCAGAAGATATTAAGAAGAGGTGGCAAGAATACACAGNTCAATGCAAAGAAATAGAGGAAAAGAACAGAATGGGAAAGACTAGAGATCTCTTCAAGAAAACTAGAGATCCCAAGAGGAACATTTCATGCAAAGATGGACTTGATAAAACCAGACAAAGACACTACAGAACAGAAAACTATAGGACAATATTTCTGATGAATTTACAGGCAACAATCCTTAACAAATACTAGCAAACTGAATCCAACACTATATATATATAAGACTATGTGCCGTGGTTAAGTGAGATTTATTCCAGGGATGCAAAGATAGTTCAATATGGAAATTAACATAAGGAAGAACAAAACCATGTGATAATCACAGTAGACTCAGAAAAAGTATTTGACAAAATTAATATCCATTCATGATTGAAACGCTCATTAAAACTGGTATAGTGGGAATAAATCCTAATATAATTCAAGTCATTTATGACAAGCCCATAGCTAACATCTGACTCAAAACTGAAAAGCTGAAATTTTTACTCTAAAATTAGGAAAAAGATATGGATACTCATTCTTACCTTTATTTAACATAGTATTTGAAGTCCTAGCCACACAACATAAAATAAATACACATGAAAGAAATATAAAAGGCTTCCAAATTGGACAGGAAGAAGTAAAAGTGTTGCTATTTAAAGACAATATGATACTATACATAGAAAACCCTAAGGTCTCCACCATAAAACAAATAATTCAACATAAGTTGAATACATGAATTAAACAAAGTTACATGATTAATACCTAGAAGTCAGTTGTTTTTCTATACACTAATAATGAATTATTAAAGAAACTATTTAAAGTTCCATTTATAATCACACCATAAATAATATTAGAAAGAAACTTAACCAAGGAGGTAAAAAACCTATACTGTGAAATCATAAAATATTAGTGAAGGGATTTGTAAATCACACCAAAAATGGAAAGCTATACCTTGTTCTTAGATTGGAAGAGTTAATTTTGTTGTATTGTCCATATTACTTAAAGCAATCTATAGATTTAATACAATTCTTATCAAAAAACCTATGACATTTTCCATAGAACTAGAATAAATTATCCTAAAATTTATGTGGAGCCACAGAAGACCTTGAATTGCCAAAACTATCTTGAGGAAAAGAACAATGTTAGAGGTATCATCTTCCAAGTCTTCAAATTATACTACAAAGCTACAATAATCAAAACCATGAGGTGCTGGCAATAAACAGACACAGATGATTTCAACAGGAAATAAAGCTCAGAAATAAACCCATGCACTATATTAAATTAAAATATGACAAAGAAGGTAGGAACATATAATGGAGAAAGACAATATTTTCTATAACTGGAGCTGGGAAAATAGGACAGCTACATGTAAAAGACAAAGAGTAGAACATTACATGCATCATATATAACAGTATACTCAAAACATATTGAATGTAAGACCTGAAACCATACAACTCCTAGAAGAGATCACAGGCAGAACATTCTTTGACATAAACAATGTTTTTTTTAATATGTCTTCTAAGGCAAAAGAAACAAAAGTAAAAATTATAAATGTGACCTAATTAAACTTAAAAGCTTTTTGCATGGCAAAGGAAAGGATAAATAAAAAGACAACCTATGGAGGTGGAGAAAATATTTGCAAATTATATAACCATTCAGTTCAGTTCAGTTCAGTCGCTCAGTCGTGTCTGACTCTGTGACCCCATGAACTGCAGCACGCCAGGCCGCCCTGTCCATCACCAACTTCCAGAGTTCACTCAGACTCACGCCCATTGAGTCAGTGATGCCATCCAGCCATCTCATCCTCTGTCTTCCCCTTTTCCTCCTGCCCCCAATCCCTCCCAGCATCAGAGTCTCTTCCAATGAGTCAACTCTTCGCATGAGGTGGCCAAAGTACTGGAGTTTCAGCTTTAGCATCATTCCTTCCAAAGAAATCCCAGGGCTGATCTCCTTTAGAATGGACTGGTTGGATCTCCTTACAGTCCAAGGGACTCCCAAGAGTCGTCTCCAACACCACTGATCAAAAGCTTCAATTCTTCGGTGCTCAGCTTTCTTCACAGTCCAACTCTCACATCCATACA
>SJYX01015344.1:37222-72172 GCA_006410675.1 Oreotragus oreotragus | reverse complement strand
GCTGAGCGCTGAAGAATTGATGCTTTTGAACTGTGGTGTTGGAGAAGACTCTTGAGAGTCCCTTGGACTGCAAGGAGATCCAACCAGTCCATTCTGAAGGAGATCAACCCTGGGATTTCTTTGGAAGGAATGATGCTAAAGCTGAAACTCCAGTACTTTGGCCACCTCATGCGAAGAGTTGACTCATTGAAAAAGACTCTGATGCTGGGAGGGATTGGGGGCAGGAGGAGAAGGGGACGACCGAGGATGAGATGGCTGGATGGCATCACGGACTCGATGGACGTGAATCTGAGTGAACTCTGGGAGATGGTGATGAACAGGGAGGCCTGGCGTGCTGCAGTTCATGGGGTCGCAAAGAGTCGGAGACGACTGAGTGACTGAACTGAACTGAAAGTGCTTGGCACAATTCTAATTATTATTATTATTATTAAAACTAATTAAACAAATTCCAACCATGAGACATCTGCTTTGTTCTTTCAACCAACCACTGACTTTTTTCAATGACTGTTTATTGGAAAATATTCATTACAAGATCTTTATCAGGGACAAGGACGTTGGATGAAGTATGTTTGTCATCTCTGGGGCTGATGAGATGAGTGATTGTTGGGGATGACAGAGAAACACTCACACCTTTGGTCCTTGGGACAGGGCCAGATCTGCTTTAACTGGATGATAGAGGAATGTCCAACAGGAAGTCGAGGTTTAAGGGGCTGCTGCTGCCTGGCCCTGATCTCCAGAGGGCAGGGTTTGGGTGTCAGATGTCTGGGGGCCTGAGTCAGATAAGGGAATGGCCCAGCCACAGTGGGACAGTGCAGCTCAGGTTCTTACAGCAACCGTGGCAAAGAGAGCTGAAGGTCAGTTGGGATCAAGAGTGGATGAAACATCAGCTCGAATTTTATCTTACTCCTGGCATTGGTCTTTTCTGCAGAGATAAGGAAGGAAAACTAGAGATGGGAGGGCTGCAGAGGGGAAAGGGCATGGTGGCCTGACCAGAAGAAGGCGTGTAAACCTCCCTGACACAGGCATGGGGCCATCTTATCAGGACAACTGGGGCTCAAGGGTCAGCACAGACTTTTCAGGGGGCAGGGAGTACAAGGGCCCAGAGTGGGGACCACCTATGCAAGGAACAGCCAGAAGATCCCAGGATGTCCCTGTCTAGGGAAGCCCTGGACCACAGTACCTCTCGATAAGAGGAAGACTGGACCAGCTCCGCTATGACTGCAAGAGCTGGGGCAGCGCCTGCCACCCACAGATGCTCTGGTCCATCTTAAAGGGGCACCCCCAGCATTCCACACCTCTGTCTCATCATCATGGCTGCTCCCTGTCTGTCTGCACTTTGGAAATGACAATGAATTAAGAGCAAAAGATTAATGCTGCTGGCCAGCTGTATTTATATGCTCGACTTCCGTGGAAACCCAGAAGGTAGTAAATCAGTCAAAAACCATATTTAGTAACTCCTAGTAAAACCCAATTTACTCACCTGCCAACCATGGAAAAGTTGATCGCTTTGTCACAGGAACCCCATTCACTGCAGACCATTGTAACTACCCTAGACATAAGAACCACCTTTCCCTTTTTTGGATATGGATGATGCTTTGAAAATGAGCCATAAAATAGCCTAGAAGCAACATGTCTGCAGTGAATAATAGTGCTAGATTACTTTATTTGTCATATACACCAGATCTGTCTACCTTGGTAGCTGGCATCATTCCTGAATTTTTAACAAGAGGCCTTACAGGGAAAACAGAGGAGGCAAACAACCCTCAACTTGTGAGGGAAGATGTAAATGCCCTTTACTCCTGGCTGTTAAAAACAAGTATTTGGCCTTAGCCTTGGGGGATGATGTTAGCTGTCTGGATCACACCTTCTCAAATGCCAATTGCACTGGTAGGTTTTCTGGGGTCCTTTCTATATCATGACCAGCTAGTTCAGTGAATGGATTGACCCGATTGAAATGATGGGGAAGCTTTCATTTCTACCTCATTGATTTCCACACACTATTGTGTGCTCAAAATTTTCTCCGACTCTGCCCACTGCCATCAACAAGCTGCTTGTTCCTGCGAAAATTCCTGATGCTCTCCAACTGTTTTCTAGATGCAAGTGCACTTTGAAATAAGTATGAACCAAGATGGCTGAGTGCTGAAGAAGAGGCAAATGATGCTGGCTACTGTAATTGAGTGCCCACTATCCTGCCTCTTGCATTTTTTCTTTGTCGTATAATCATCAATTGTTTCAAATATGTGAAATGGTTTCTGCTTCCAATCAGAGCCATGCTGCTGCTGCTGCTAAGTCGCTTCAGACGTGTCTGACTCTGTGCGACCCCATAGATGGCAGCCCACCAGGCTCCCCTGTCCCTGGGATTCTCCAGGCAAGAACACTGGAGTGGGTTGCCATTTCCTTCTCCAATGCATGAAAGTGAAAAGTGAAAGTCAAGTCGCTCAGTCGTATCTGACGCTTAGCGACCCCATGGACTGCAGCCCACCAGGCTCCTCCGTCCATGGGATTTTCCAAGCAAGAGTACTGGAGTGGGGTGCCATTGCCTTCTCCGAATCAGAGCCATAGAGCTGGCATAACATAAAATTTCCTGTATCTCCTGGGTGACAAAGAACTGGAAAACTTGCAGGAAGACTCCAGGATGCAGGACTGAGAGAGGGGCAAGGAACTTGGAGCCTGCCTCCAATGCCATGACTGGTGTGAGTGTCCTAGGATCCAGACCTTTCCCTCAGGCTCTGAATTCTGTCAATACTGGGCTTGAGCCCATGTCTGCAAATAGGCCACATTTCACAATCAGCTCGCTAGTTAAAGTCCTATGCTTTTGTTTGTTGCAGACTAGCCTCATTTCCAGGGCTGAGCTTGTCTCTTCAGAATTCTTTCAGAGTCATAAGCAAGATGTGAATTGTGCAAGCCTCCTGTTTAATGGGTGGGAGCTAAGTTTGGCTCAATATTTTAACAAATAAATTCTTTGCAATATTTCTCAAATTAGGCTAGGAAGATATGTTCTCAGCAATCAGAATGCTTGAGACTGTCTTATTTGTCACAATTCTCCCATACTTAACTTTTTAAAATTGTGTAACCATTTACCTAATACTATTAAAAACAATCCATATGTACTTTCTGATCATCATCAGCTCATGACTCCAGCCTGGTTTCTGTGTTTCATTTGGTTCCCAGTTAGACATTATCACAGCATACATTTGTTTCCCTAATGGTACACTAGATGGGGCTTCCTGGTAGCTCAGCTGGTAAAGAATCCACCTGTACTGCAGGTGACCCAAGTTCGATTCCTGGGTGAGGAAGATTCCCCAAAGAAGGGATAGGCTACACACCCCAGTATTCTTGGGCTTTCCTGTGGCTCAGATGGTAAAACAAAACAAAACAAAACAAAAAAAGTCTGCCTGCAATGCAGGAGATCAGGGTTTGATCCCTGGCTTGGGAAGATCCCCTGGAGGAGGGCATGGCAACCCACTCCAGTATTCTTACCTGGAGAATCCCCATAGACAGAAGAGCCTGGTGGGCTATAGTCCATGGGGTCGCAAAGAGTCGAACATGACAGCACAGCACAGCACACTAGGTATCTTTCTCCATAACTTTTAATGTAGGTGCTGGTTTTATCTTCACAGAAACCCTGCAGGATGGTTATTATCACTTGCCTTTCACAGAGAAGGAAACAGGCACAGAGATGCTATGTGACCTGCCCCGAGGTACACAGCCAGGAAGGGCTGGAGCTGGACCCAGGTAGCCATTTGACCTCAGAGCTAGTAGCTCCTAACTGCTTTGCTATTTTGTCCTACCAGCTAAAAGCACGTCACTTCCTATGTGGGGTTTCTCAAGTTGGGCTCCACAGAAACCGGGAGATTTGTGAGTTTATACTCAAAATTATAGAAAGTTATTTTTCTGAAAGCAAATTTGCACATTACTTAAATTTGCAGAAGCACAAGCTTTGTGATAATCTTTTGGGGTTTAACTCTAGACAAAGGTCTTACTAGCTATGTGATCTTAGGCATGTTTCTTTATATGTCCAGCCTGTTCCCTTCTCTATTAAATGGGATATTGGTCTCCCTGTACAGTCATTCAGAGTTTCTGTCGGAGTTATGTCAGAGTTTGATGAAGCAACACGTGTAAAGTACTGAACATACCATGTTCAGTGAGGTCATTTCCTCTTTCTCTCCACTCCCCCACCATGTCTTCCTCTTGTCAGCTGGGTGCAAGGACTGTGTTAACAAATGTGTGTCCTGAACTGGTGGAACTGCAAAAGGAGAATTATCTTTAGCTTTGTCAGTTACCACTCTTAGTCAAAGGATGAACCATTTACAGTTGACACCTGGAATCTGCAAGGGATTGTTTCATGGATCCCCAAATCTCAGTTCAGCTCAGTCACTCAGTCGCTCAGTCATGTCCGACTCTTTGTGACCCCATGAATCACAGCACACCAGGCCTCCCTGTCCATCACCAACTCCCAAAGTTTACTCAAACTCATGTCCATCGAGTCGGTGATGCCATCCAGCCATCTCATCCTCTGTCGTCCCCTTCTCCTCCTGCCCCTAATCCCTCCCAGCATTAGGGTCTTTTGCAGTGAGTCAACTCTTCACATGAGGTGGCCAAAGGATTGGAGTTTCAGCTTTAGCATCAGTCCTTCCAATGAATACCCAGGACTGATCTCCTTTAGAATGGACTGGTTGGATCTTCTTGCAGTCCAAGGGACTCTCAAGAGTCTTCTCCAACACCACAGTTCAAAAGCATCAATTCTTTGGTACTCAGCTTTCTTCACAGTCCAACTCTCACATCCATACATGACCACTGAAAAAAACCATAGCCTTGACTAGACGGACCTTTGGGAAAGTAATGTCTCTGCTTTTTAATATGCTATCTAGGTTGGTCATAACTTTCCTTCCAAGGAGTAAGCGTCTTTTAATTTCATGGCTGCAATCACCTTCTGCAGTGATTTTGGAGCCCCCAAAAATAAAGTCTGACACTGTTTCCACTGTTTCCCCACCTATTTGCTATGAAGTGATGGGACCGGATGCCATGATCTTCGTTTTCTGAATGTTGAGCTTTAAAGCCAACTTTTTCACTCTCCTCCTTCACTTTCATCAAGAGGCTTTTTAGTTCCTCTTCACTTTCTGCCATAAGGGTGGATATAGTGTATAGTGAAGTCACTCAGTCATGTCCGACTCTTTGCGACCCCATGGACTGTAGCCTACCAGGCTCCTCTGTCCATGGGATTTCCCTGGCAATAGTCCTGGAGTGGATTGCCATTTCCTTCTCCAGGGGATCTTTCCAACCCAGGGATCGAACCCAGGTCTCCCACATTGTAGACAGACACTTTACCGTCTGAGCCACCAGGGAAGTGTCATCTGCATAACTGAGGTTACTGATATTTCTCCCAGCAATCTTGATTCCAGCTTGTGCTTCTTCCAGCCCAGCATTTCTCATGATATACTCTGCATATAAGTTAAATCTGCAGATGCTCACATTCTTTACCTAGCATGTTGCAGTATTTGCATATAACCTATGGACATCTTCTTGTAGTCTTTAAATCACCTCTGGGTTACAGTATAAATGCTATGTAAGTAGTTGAAAAACACAATGTGAACACTATGTAAATAGTTGCCAGCATGCTGCAAATTCAAGTGTTGCTTTTTGAAACTTTCTGGATTAAAAAATTTTTTTTAATTTTTACTTTATTTTACTTTACAGTACTGTATTGGTTTTGGCATACATTGACATGAATCTGCCATGGGTGTACATGAGCTCCCAAACATGAACCCCCCTCCCACCTCCCACCCCACATCATGTTTTTAATCCATAGTTGGCTGATCCCACTGATGTGGAGCCTTTGGATGTGGAGGGCCAGCTGTCCATCCAGGTAAAAGCATTCTATGCACTGGGCAGATTATTCCAAAGAGATAATCATTTGTAGACAGCCATAAAGATGTAGTGAGGCTTCAGTCAAGAAGCAAGATAAAATGTCCTAGTCTGAGGCCATGGCTCAAATTTTTATTTTCACCATAAACTTGTGTGTTCTTGACCTGAGATTTCTTTTTAATATCTAAAATAGAATTTTAATAAAACAGTGGTTTTACACTTTTTTTAACACCTAGAATACTTCCATCAAAAAAAACAAAAACAAAAGAATGTATGCCCCCCAAAGCATATAAGCTTCACAGAGCATGACAGATTTGATCAATTTATAGTGGCTGTCTGGGCCTAATGGAGAGAAGGATTCTATGACGATAGAGAAATCTGTGATGGATTAACAATGTCTGCCAGGAGTGCAAAGGGTAGACAGGCTTCCCAATGAATATCATCTTGTCTGGAAGACGAATATAGGTAATGGGGAATATTTCAGACTCAATCAGACAGAGATGCCTGACTCCAATTTTACTCTCTTTAGCAAATCTTTTTGTTAAATGATCTTAGAATTCCTCCTAGCATCTCTGTCTATGATGTTA
Source organism: Oreotragus oreotragus (assembly GCA_006410675.1). Lineage (NCBI taxonomy): Eukaryota > Metazoa > Chordata > Mammalia > Artiodactyla > Bovidae > Oreotragus > Oreotragus oreotragus. Next base: position 65,720 of record SJYX01015344.1, on the reverse strand, counting down.
AATCTTGGAAGTAAAATACTAAAAAGCAATATGATAATTGAGACTTTGAGAAGAATTTTATGGTTAATTACTAAAATCGCCCCAACCAAACTCAGCAGAGAAGGTGAGAGCAACATCCCTGGCACTGGAACACTAAGCCCAGCCAGGATAATATCATTTTTTGCTTAAAGCTTCACTTTAATTGAGAGATGAGAAATAAATTAGGCTTTCAGGAAACAGGGGTTAGTACCAGATCGTCATATTTGGCTGTGGAATGTTTAGTCTTCTCCTGCAGGCACCTGCTTCGTGTAATTGACTGTCTTGTGGGATGTTTTAATAGCCTTTTTCTAAGGGGTGAATAATGCCCACTGTATTGTTCCAGGAGAAAAAAAAAAAAAAAGGCCACAGCTGGGCAAGATGCTTAGCAACTGTTACTGTGTTGAAGAGATTTGCCAAACTCAGCAATCTGAGGCAGTAGAAATTTATCATTGTGGTCATGAGGTGACTCAGTGTCAGCTAGGGTAGAGACTCTCTTCTGGCGGGAAAAGAAAGACCCTTCGTTACAGTCCTGGGAAGAGACCTGCTTAAATGCCCAGCAAGGCTTCAGCACTTGGCACCCTCAGATCAAAGTGACAATTCTTTGCCTTGGCACAGAGTGTTTGTGTAAGAGAATTTGCAAAGTATTAAGGGGGAGTAACCCTCAGCAACTATCCACAGATGGCTGTAAATTGTATTCTAATACAAAAGAAGAGAGAAAAACGCCCTCGGATGAAGAACAGTTAATGACATAAATGGGTAGTTTATAAGTATACCCGAAAATTAATTTTAGTGAATGCCACCTCCTTTATCAAGTTATTTGCAGTGTTGATCTTAAAAATATAGTTCCAAGATGGTGAAACTACTCACTTGAGGTTTGCTGGACTGGACAAGTGTACTGATCTTGTAAGCGTATGTAAGACATTAAATGGTCAAAAAAAAAAAATTAAAAAATTCTAACATTGGCCATGTCTTTCTTCCTGGATAATCCAGTGTCATGGGCAAGTTGCTGCAGCAAAACCAGAATCTAGTTCTTATCTGTAAATTAAGAGGGAAGGAATAGGAAGTAAAAATGAATTAAATGATTTAAGTCAATATTTTCAATTATTTACATCACAGAGTATTTACAAAGGCCCACAAATATATTATGACCTTGAAGACTAGCCTGACTTGGAAATAAATGTCATTATTTTTTTTTTCAAGCACGTGTAAATCCTGTTATTGTCAGGCAGTTATGAAAGTCATCACGTGTCTCAGCTGTGCATCTCCAGTCCCCTGTGTTTCTCTACTTCCAGCCAATGTGTGCTCTGCCATCCATTCAATCAGCACATGGGAAGATGCTCAACAGCATTAGCCAAAGTGAAAGCCATATGAGATACCACTTCATGACCATGAGAATGTCTCTAATGAAAAAAGACCACAACAAATGTTGGCCAGAATGTGAAGGAATTGGGAGCCTCATACCCTACTGGTAGAATGGTAAAATTGGGTGAGTGCTCAGTTATGTCTGACACTGGAGTGGGTTACCATCTTCTCCTCCAGGGGATCTTCCTGACCCAGGGATCAAACTCAAGTCTCCTGAGTCTCCTGCACTGGGTGGAAGATTCTTTACCACCATGTCACTTGGAGATAAGGGTACAATGCTAAAGAAAAACAGTCTGGAAGTGCCCCAAAAAGGTTAAATATGGCATTACCATATGACTCAGAAATTTCACTGTTAGTAATATACTCGAGAAAAAATGAAAATACATGCATATGTATGGCTGAGTCCCTTTGCTGTTCACCTGAAACTATCACAACATTGTTAATCAGTTGTACCCCCATACAAAATGTTTTTGGTGTTGAAAAAAATAATAAAATTTAAATTAGCAGCAGTATTCGGCTGGTAAAGAATCTGCCTGCAATGCAGGAGACCCTGGTTCGATTCCTGGGTCAGGAAGTTCCTCTGGAGAAGGGATAGGCTACCCACTCCAGTATTCTTGGGCTTCTCTGGGGGCTCAGATGGCAAAGAATCAGCCTACAGTGTGGGAGACCTGAATTCAATCCCTAGGTTAGGAAGATTCCCTGGAGGAGGGCATGGCAACCCATTCAGGTATTCTTACCTGGAGAATCCCTGTGGATAGAGGAGCCTGGCAGGTTACAGCCATGGGGTTGTAAAGAGTCGGACACAACTGAGCAACTAAGCACAGCATATTCATCATAGCCAAATCTGGAAGTAACCTCAGCAGATCATCAACTGATGAGTGGTTAAATAGCATGTGGAATATTCATATAATGCAATATTATTTGGTGATGAAATGAAGTTAAAAGAAGAAAAATGAATGCAGTACTGATGCATGCTGTGTATGATATGGGTGAGAATTTAAAATGTTATACTGAGTGAAAAAAGAGCATAAAAGAATTGTATGATTTCTTTTATATGAAATGCCCAGAGCAGGCAAATCTATGGAGGCAGAAAGCAAAACAATTACTGCCTAGGACTGGGGAGCTCAGGGGAAATGGAGAGTGATTGTTATTGGGTGGGGGAATTTTGGAGGGTAATGAAAATGTTCTAAAATTAATTCTGCTGACAATTGCACAAGCCTGTGATTGCTGGCTCAGATGTTAGAGTATCTGCCTACAATGCTGGAAATCTGGATTTGATTCCTGGGTCAGAAAGATCACTGGGAAAAGGGCATGGCTACCCACTCCAGTATTCTTGCCTGAAGAATGTCATGGAGAGAGGAGCCTGGCGGACTACAGTCCAGGGGTTGCAAAGACTCGGATGTGACTGAGAGACTAAGCATACTGATTATACTAAAGGTCATTAAATTGCACACTTTGAATGGGTGAGTTACATGGTATGTGAATTACATCTCAATAAAACTATTATGGAAAAAAAAGAAATGACCCAGAAAAAACTCAGAATGTCTAGAATGTCTCAGAATATCTAGCCTAGGCTAGATAATTAGAAGAAGAAATCAAAGGATTAAAAAAGAGGCAAGAAATATACCATAAACTCAATATGTGATAAAATTTGCACTCCAAATCAGTAGTGAGATAAATAAAACTATTATAGAAAAAAAAGAAATGACCCAGAAAAAACTCAGAATGTCTAGAATGTCTCAGAATATCTAGCCTAGGCTAGATAATTAGAAGAAGAAATCAAAGGATTAAAAAAGAGGCAAGAAATATACCATAAACTCAATATGTGATAAAATTTGCACTCCAAATCAGTAGTGAGATAATGAAATTATTTTATTAATTATTCAGTATATTATGCAAAGAAAGTGGCCTGTGAAAGAAGAATAAAATTAGATACTATGCTCACAATATCAGTATAAAAACAAATTCCAAATGGGTTTAGAGGTAAATGGACAAAATGATATACAAGTGTTTAAAATATAGGCAAAGAATTTGTCATGTAGAAGGCCTTTCTAACAAGAAATAAAACTGAGTGTTCTAAAGAAAAAGGCAAGCAATTCTGAATACTTGGAAATTAAAACAATTTGTGACAAAAAATGATAAAAATTTTAAAAATAAGCAAGACTATTAAAAATATGGCAATGGACATATATTTAATGAATAATATATAGAATGATTTCTTACAAATCAATAGATAGAAATAAATTTTAGAAAAGATAAGAGCAGATAATTAACTAACATAAATTTATATTATATATAATTATATATATATCATTTATATATAAGGCCAATAAACACCTGAAATATATGCATAGAAGTTAATATAAACAACAATTTTTTAACTTGTGTGATTGGCAAAAATTAAAAAGACTGGAAACACCTAATTTTGGTGATAAAATATTCACTCTCATTCAATATTCCTAGGAGATAAATTGTTAATCTTTGAGGGATCAAAATTTGGCCATATATACCTAATTTTTTATTTATGCCATCATGGTAGTTCCAATTTAAAAATCTAGCCTTGAGAAAATGCTTGCGCAGATGCACAAAATTATAAGTAAAGAAAATTGCAACATTGTTCATAATAATAAAATATTGGAAACAAACTGAAGGACTATACTGCTGGGGAATTATTACATAAACTAAGGTACATCCCTACCATGGAATATTTTGCAATTGTTAGAGTATTGTATACTGAATGGAAAGACATCCAAAATAAATTCTTAAGGAATGAAAAGCAAATCTCAAAACAATAAGCATGGAAAGATTCCATTTATATAAAATGTCTATGTAAATATGCAACATGATCAGCAGTGTTTAACACAATTACGGCGGGGCATGTGATATAAGGAAAGTTTCTCTTATTTTTACTTGTTTTCCATGAAGCTGTATTTATGTATAATTTAGTTTATTTCAACGGACGCTTAATAAGGGACACAGGTTAGATCAATTCTGTTTCTTTACAGTTCTCCCACTCTATGACTCCATAGAAGCATATGTGGGGCTGCTGCAGTCTACCTTCACCTCGACAGGGGCAGACAAGAGAACCCTGCCAGCTCTAGACTTTGTGACTCGGAGCCACCTCCAATCTGATAAAATACACAGGTTTAGCAATTTTGCTTTAACCGACACCTTCCGGAGTAAACACATCTGGTTGTAGGTCAGACTGTGAGACAGTAAGCTTATCTTTGACAGTAAGCTGTGTCTGATGGCATGACCCAGGAGATGGTCCACAATGGGGTGCCTGGAGGCTGAAGAGAGTGCCTACTTTGCTTTTCTCTAGCTGTATCGGCTGTGGGAAACTGGACACACAAGTGCCAAAGAAGAAATCGTGGACAGGGGGATGGGAGTGCTGTTGACCCTTCCCGCCTGCCCTTCAGCCCCTGCTCCGGAGGACACGTGGATTAGCAAGAGAAAGCAGGGCAACCATCCCATCCAATAGCATCAACTGCGTCTAAGGTAGACTCGGGCGGTGTCACCAGAAATCTAAGCGAGAACTTAGACCTATGACATACATAGACCATCTTGGTTAGGAAACTAATGGCAAAGAACAGCAAAATTCTCAAGCTTTCATTTCACACTTCAACACACAAAATGCAAAATTATATCTGGGCCACATACAGAACAAAACTGGAATACGAAGGTGAGGAGTTGGGACCAACTTCACCTTCCCCACCCCTTCCTTTCCTCTCTGTCTCTCTGTCTCTTACACACACACACACACACACACACACACACAGACACAAAGCTCTTATCACTTCTGAGGGACCAAATATTCCTTCTCCTTCATCTTTCCTTCTTCCTGCCTTCTCTGTGTCCATCCATCTGTCTGACTCTCTCTTTCTCTCTCTCAATCAGTGGACTTCTTCTGCTTTCAGAAGCCCACAAGAACCATTTATTTCAGATAAGCACCATGACTTCAGCCTTTGATATCCGAATTCTAAATCGGAAGTGAAAGATCTGGCTGTCTCAGACCAGCTTAGGAACTGGGCCTCAGTAGGTCCCGGTAATTGCTCTTCATCTGAGCAGTAAGGAAGCACGAGAGAGGCAGGTAGCAAGAGCTGTGGGCAGCCTGGGCCCAGAGTCTCTGGGAGGAAGGCAATTGTTAGAAAAGGGCTGGCTCAGTCGACACGACAGAGTCTCGGGTTGAAAGCGCACTCGGAATAACACAGCTTCCTCCCTAGGGTCCCCTACGTGACCTTCCGCACATTTGTGTCTGCCAGAACGTTCGGGGAGGGAGGGCGGAGGGAAGGGAGGGGCTCCTTGCTGCAGCTAATCTCAGTGTAAAGCATCACTGACCAGGACCGGGGTCCTGAGACTGACCCTGAACCCTCCTCTGTAAGCCCGCCAGCCTTTTACTCCATGTTCTCTGTGGGAGTCACGCCACCTCCCGAGAGTCAAGACCATCAATTCTTGGAAGACTTTGTAGGAACATGTGCCTGAAAGCTGTATTTCCACAAATGAGTGTGAAATCAGTGAAGACAAGCACCCCTTCTGTCTAGGCAGTCCTTACACTCCTTTATCCTGACACTCAGTCCGCTTGGTGGACGGCTGGCCTACTTGCTGAACTGGAATTCGTTAATTCACACAGGCATACATTCATTCATTCAACAAATATTTACTGCATGTCTACTTTGTGACTTCCCTGGTGGCTGAGCTGGTGAAGAATCCACCTGCAAAGTGCCAAACCCTGGTTTGATTCCTGGGTCAGAAAGATCCCCTGGAGGAGGGCATGGCAAGCCAGTCCAGAATTCTTGCCTGGAGAATCCCCATGGACAGAGGAGCTGGGTGGGCTACAGTCCATGGGGTTCCAAACAATCGGACATGCCTGAGCTACCAAGCACAACACAGCAGTATGTGGCAAGTACTGTAGCAGGCACCAGGCACACAGTTTGACCGAGGAACATATGAGATACGACTCAGCCATAAAAAGAATAAAATAAGGCCATTTGCAGCAACATGGATGGTCCTAGAGATTATTATACTAAGTGAAGTGAGTCAGACAGAGAAGACAAGTACCTACGATATCGCTTATAAGTGGGATCTAATAGGAGCAAGATACAAGACTTCCTTGGTGGTCCAGCGGTTGAGAACCTGCCTGCCAAAGCAGTGGACACTGTTTCCACCCCTGATCTGGGAAGATCCCACATGCCACATGCAACTAAGCCAGTGTGCCACAACTGCTGAGGCCCAACACCTAGGACGTGTGCTCCACAACAAGGGAAACCGCTGCAAAGAGAAGTCCATGCCCTACTCACTTCAACTAGACCAAGCCCACGCGCAGCAGCGAAGACTCAGCACAGCCAAAAATACGACATAAGTAAAAATTCCAAAAAGGGTACAGATGAACTTCGCTGCAAAGCAGAAACAAACTCACAGATCTTGAAATCAAATTGATGGTTACCAAAGGGGAATGTTCTTCAGCCGCCCGGTCATGTCCAACACTTTGCGATCACAGACTGCAGCACACCAGGCCTCTCTGAGGAAGGGATAAACTAGGTCTTTGAGATTAACAGGTGCACACTTGTATATATAAAATGGATGAACAGTAGGACCTACTGTACAGCACAGGGAATGTTATTCAATGTCTTGTAACAACCTGTGATGAAAAGGAATCTGAAAAAGTGCATATATGCTTACGTGTGTGTGAAACTGAATCACTTTGCTGTATACCAGAAACATTGTAAATTGAGTATACGTCAATTAAAAAAAAAAAGGACCGTACATATCATTCACAGGATGAAAGAATTGTGAAAGAAAAACTAGGAAGTGGGAGGTGGTAGCAGAGAGGGACCAGCTGGGCCAGGGTGATCAGAACCTCTTTTCTCAGGAAGTGGGGCCCAGGTTAAGGACGGGGAAGTGGAGTCTCTCAGTCGTGTCCGACTCTTTGCGACCCCATGGACTGTAGCCTACAAGGCTCCTCTGTCCATGGACTTTTCCAGGCAAGAGTACTGGAGTGGGTTGCCATTTCCTTCTCCAGGGGATCTTCCCAACCCAAGGATCGAACCCAGGTCTCCTGAGTTGCAAGCAGATGCTTTACCATCTGAGCCACCAGGGAACTCCTGGTGGACAGTAGCAGGCAGGATAATTTACAGCGGGAAGGGAGGCCTCTGGGGACAGAGAGGAGCCTGCGCAGGCCCAGAGGCAGCAGGAGTTTGACCAACTTGAGGCAGGAGGAAGAGGCCAGTCTGCCTGGAGGTTAGCGAGTGAGAGGGAGATGGCGAGAGAGGGGGCCGCCAGCAAAGCTAATGGGGCACAGCCAGAGGAACGGGGAGGGCTACTGCCAGAATCCAAGCAGGCAATGGAGTGGCCATATTTTTTTTATTTTTACAAGCTCACCCTATCTGCTGCGCAGAGTAAATTAGAGAGAAGGCAGAGTGGGCAGAAGGGCAGGAGGGAGGTACCCTGGATCGCCAGACCATAGCTACTTGGACCAGGGGGGTGGGGAGCAGGAGACACAGTAGAGTTGGAACAACATCAAATTCAGTAGATTTTAAGTATATTTTGAAGGTGGAGGACTTTGTGATTGGAGGGGGAGAGAGAGGGGTGAGTCAGATTTATTGAGTCAAAGAACGGTAAGAGTGTAGATGTCTCATAAATTCAGTGCGGGCCCCAGTGTGTAAGAGATGCTTGGGAAACATCCAAATACAGATGTCAAAATTCTAAATGGAAAAAAATGTCTAAGTTGAAGTCTGTAGTAATTCTAACCAGAATTGTGTGGGCAGCTTTTACTGTATTGCTGAAGAGCAAACCCTAGCTCACTAAGATTCCAGTAGATAGTATAATTCTTCACTGTTTTATAAATGGGGAACAATCAAAATGCAAACAGTCATTTTGTGAATAACACATCTCGAGTAACTATGTTTATCTTTGGCATTTGGGGGAAATGAGACTGTTTCGAAATCCAGCCATCATGTTTCCGTGAAGCTTCCAATTTATTACACTTTCCTCCTCCCTCACCTCTTTGTTGGTTGAAATCTGTCCATGCGGATGACTTTCTGGGCTCTCAGGCCTCCTGGGGGGAGTAGGAGGTGGTTCTGTGACAGCGTCAGCGGGACCAATTTCTAATTAGAATCCAGTGTAGGAATCATGATGCATGAGAGCACGACTTTGATAATGAATAGTGACACCTTCAAAAATAGCTGATCAAAACCCATCTGCTCAGAGCTGCAGCCCAATATGAGGGTGGGCCTTGGAGCTGCATGCCTGTAGGGTGAGCCCAAAGCTCTCCAAGGCAGGGCAGAGGGACAGAGCTGGCAGGGTCAGGCCCCTGGATTCCAGACCATTCATTTTGTACCACTCTGCCCCTCTCTCATCTCATCCAAGCTCACAAATGAAGGGTCTGTCTCAAAGGTCTTAAAGCTGCCTGAGGCTGATGCAGATCCTACCTGGATGTGTCCAGTATTTTGTATTTACAATAACTAACAGGGATCCAATAGATTTAAGGGCCTAGATCTGATAGATAGAGTGCCTGATGAACCATGGAATGAGGTTCGTAACATTGTACAGGAGACAGGGATCAAGACCATCCCCATGGAAAAGAAATGCAAAAAAGCAAAATGGCTGTCTGAGGANTATTTGCATATAACCTATGGACATCTTCTTGTAGTCTTTAAATCACCTCTGGGTTACAGTATAAATGCTATGTAAGTAGTTGAAAAACACAATGTGAACACTATGTAAATAGTTGCCAGCATGCTGCAAATTCAAGTGTTGCTTTTTGAAACTTTCTGGATTAAAAAAAATTTTTTTTTAATTTTTACTTTATTTTACTTTACAATACTGTATTGGTTTTGGCATACATTGGCATGAATCTGCCATGGGTGTACATGAGCTCCCAAACATGAACCCCCCTCCCACCGCCCACCCCACATCATGTTTTTAATCCATAGTTGGCTGACCCCACTGATGTGGAGCCTTTGGATGTGGAGGGCCAGCTGTCCATCCAGGTAAAAGCATTCTATGCACTGGGCAGATTATTCCAAAGAGGTAATCATTTGTAGACAGCCATAAAGATGTAGTGAGGCTTCAGTCAAGAAGCAAGATAAAATGTCCTAGTCTGAGGCCATGGCTCAAATTTTTATTTTCACCATAAACTTGTGTGTTCTTGACCTGAGATTTCTTTTTAATATCTAAAATAAGAGAATTTTAATAAAACAGTGGTTTTACACTTTTTTTAACACCTAGAATACTTCCATAAAAAAAAAAAAAGAATGTATGTCCCCCAANTCCCACTGATGTGGAGCCTTTGGATGTGGAGGGCCAACTGTCCATCCAGGTAAAAGCATTCTATGCACTGGGCAGATTATTCCAAAGAGATAATCATTTGTAGACAGCCATAAAGATGTAGTGAGGCTTCAGTCAAGAAGCAAGATAAAATGTCCTAGTCTGAGGCCATGGCTCAAATTTTTATTTTCACCATAAACTTGTGTGTTCTTGACCTGAGATTTCTTTTTAATATCTAAAATAGAATTTTAATAAAACAGTGGTTTTACACTTTTTTTAACACCTAGAATACTTCCATCAAAAAAAACAAAAACAAAAGAATGTATGCCCCCCAAAGCATATAAGCTTCACAGAGCATGACAGATTTGATCAATTTATAGTGGCTGTCTGGGCCTAATGGAGAGAAGGATTCTATGACGATAGAGAAATCTGTGATGGATTAACAATGTCTGCCAGGAGTGCAAAGGGTAGACAGGCTTCCCAATGAATATCATCTTGTCTGGAAGACGAATATAGGTAATGGGGAATATTTCAGACTCAATCAGACAGAGATGCCTGACTCCAATTTTACTCTCTTTAGCAAATCTTTTTGTTAAATGATCTTAGAATTCCTCCTAGCATCTCTGTCTATGATGTTAAATCTTGGAAGTAAAATACTAAAAAGCAATATGATAATTGAGACTTTGAGAAGAATTTTATGGTTAATTACTAAAATCGCCCCAACCAAACTCAGCAGAGAAGGTGAGAGCAACATCCCTGGCATTGGAACACTAAGCCCAGCCAGGATAATATCATTTTTTGCTTAAAGCTTCACTTTAATTGAGAGATGAGAAATAAATTAGGCTTTCAGGAAACAGGGGTTAGTACCAGATCGTCATATTTGGCTGTGGAATGTTTAGTCTTCTCCTGCAGGCACCTGCTTCGTGTAATTGACTGTCTTGTGGGATGTTTTAATAGCCTTTTTCTAAGGGGTGAATAATGCCCACTGTATTGTTCCAGGAGAGGAAAAAAAAAAAAAAGGCCACAGCTGGGCAAGATGCTTAGCAACTGTTACTGTGTTGAAGAGATTTGCCAAACTCAGCAATCTGAGGCAGTAGAAATTTATCATTGTGGTCATGAGGTGACTCAGTGTCAGCTAGGGTAGAGACTCTCTTCTGGCGGGAAAAGAAAGACCCTTCGTTACAGTCCTGGGAAGAGACCTGCCTAAATGCCCACCAAGGCTTCAGCACTTGGCACCCTCAGATCAAAGTGACAATTCTTTGCCTTGGGCACAGAGTGTTTGTGTAAGAGAATTTGCAAAGTATTAAGGGGGAGTAACCCTAAGCAACTATCCACAGATGGCTGTAAATTGTATTCTAATACAAAAGAAGACAGAAAAACGCCCTCAGATGAAGAACAGTTAATGACATAAATGGGTAGTTTATAAGTATATCCGAAAATTAATTTTAGTGAATGCCACCTTCTTTATCAAGTTATTTTCAGTGTTGATCTTAAAAATATAGTTCCAAGATGGTGAAACTACTCACTTGAGGTTTGCTGGACTGGACAAGTGTATTGATCTTGTAAGCGTATGTAAGACATTAAATGGTCAAAAAAAAAAATTAAAAAATTCTAACATTGGCCATGTTTTTCTTCCTCTTTATCAAGTTATTTTCAGTGTTGATCTTAAAAATATAGTTCCAAGATGGTGAAACTACTCACTTGAGGTTTGCTGGACTGGACAAGTGTATTGATCTTGTAAGCGTATGTAAGACATTAAATGGTCAAAAAAAAAAATTAAAAAATTCTAACATTGGCCATGTTTTTCTTCCTGGATAATCCAGTGTCATGGGCAAGTTGCTGCAGCAAAACCAGAATCTAGTTCTTATCTGTAAATTGAGAGGGAAGGAATAGGAAGTAAAAATGAATTAAATGATTTGTCAATATTTTCAATTATTTACATCACAGAGTATTTACAAAGGCCCACAAATATGTTATGACCTTGAAGACTAGCCTGACTTGGAAATAGATGTCATTATTTTTTTTTCAAGCACGTGTAAATGCTGTTATTGTCAGGCAGTTATGAAAGTCATCACGTGTCTCAGCTGTGCATCTCCAGTCCCCTGTGTTTCTCTACTTCCAGCCAATGTGTGCTCTGCCATCCATTCAATCAGCACATGGGAAGATGCTCAACAGCATTAGCCAAAGTGAAAGCCATATGAGATACCACTTCATGACCATGAGAATGTCTCTAATGAAAAAAGACCACAACAAATGTTGGCCAGAATGTGAAGGAATTGGGAGCCTCATACCCTACTGGTAGAATGGTAAAATTGGGTGAGTGCTCAGTTATGTCTGACACTGGAGTGGGTTACCATCTTCTCCTCCAGGGGATCTTCCTGACCCAGGGATCAAACTCAAGTCTCCTGAGTCTCCTGCACTGGGTGGAAGATTCTTTACCACCATGTCACTTGGAGATAAGGGTACAATGCTAAAGAAAAACAGTCTGGAAGTGCCCCAAAAAGGTTAAATATGGCATTACCATATGACTCAGAAATTTCACTGTTAGTAATATACTCGAGAAAAAATGAAAATACATGCATATGTATGGCTGAGTCCCTTTGCTGTTCACCTGAAACTATCACAACATTGTTAATCAGTTGTACCCCCATACAAAATGTTTTTGGTGTTGAAAAAAATAATAAAATTTAAATTAGCAGCAGTATTCGGCTGGTAAAGAATCTGCCTGCAATGCAGGAGACCCTGGTTCGATTCCTGGGTCAGGAAGTTCCTCTGGAGAAGGGATAGGCTACCCACTCCAGTATTCTTGGGCTTCTCTGGGGGCTCAGATGGCAAAGAATCAGCCTACAGTGTGGGAGACCTGAATTCAATCCCTAGGTTAGGAAGATTCCCTGGAGGAGGGCATGGCAACCCATTCAGGTATTCTTACCTGGAGAATCCCTGTGGATAGAGGAGCCTGGCAGGTTACAGCCATGGGGTTGTAAAGAGTCGGACACAACTGAGCAACTAAGCACAGCATATTCATCATAGCCAAATCTGGAAGTAACCTCAGCAGATCATCAACTGATGAGTGGTTAAATAGCATGTGGAATATTCATATAATGCAATATTATTTGGTGATGAAATGAAGTTAAAAGAAGAAAAATGAATGCAGTACTGATGCATGCTGTGTATGATATGGGTGAGAATTAAAAATGTTATACTGAGTGAAAAAAGAGCATAAAAGAATTGTATGATTTCTTTTATATGAAATGCCCAGAGCAGGCAAATCTATGGAGGCAGAAAGCAAAACAATTACTGCCTAGGACTGGGGAGCTCAGGGGAAATGGAGAGTGATTGTTATTGGGTGGGGGAATTTTGGAGGGTAATGAAAATGTTCTAAAATTAATTNGAAGAATTGATGCTTTCGAACTGTGGTGTTGGAGAAGACTCTTGAGAGTCCCTTGGACTGCAAGGAGATCCAACCAGTCCATTCTGAAGGAGATCAACCCTGGGATTTCTTTGGAAGGAATGATGCTAAAGCTGAAACTCCAGTACTTTGGCCACCTCATGAGAAGAGTTGACTCATTGGAAAAGACTCTGATGCTGGGAGGGATTAGAGGCAGGAGGAGAAGGGGATGACCAAGGATGAGATGGCTGGATGGCATCACTGACTTGATGGACGTGAGTCTGAGTGAACTCTGGGAGTTGGTGATGGACAGGGAGGCCTGGCGTGCTGTGATTCATGGGGTTGCAAAGAGTCGGACACGACTGAGCGACTGAACTGAACTGAACAGGGATCCCCAGGTGGGGGACTCAGACTTGCAGGCTTGCCTTGGGCATGTCTGTTTTCTTCCCTCAGGATGTTAACTGGGATTGACCTCCAAGGCTTAGATGAGCTGTCATACTTCCTCCTGTCTCCCTGCACCCTCAGCCCCTACCCATCCCATTAATTATTTGTTCAGAAGGCCCTTGGCCCAACGCAATCTCTGTTCATTCCCACCCAGGCTCTGGCAGCCCCATTGTGAGATGAGCAGCTTCTCAGTGGCTGGGTCTTTATTTGTGCACAAACAGACCCGGAGCCCTGGGCCCCAGGGGTGTTTGCCACAACTCAGCTTCACAAGGGCCCGTGAGACTCGGAAGGGTGGTTCCCAAGGCTACCAGCCAGCAAAGGGAGGAGTGATGATAGAAACCTGCCCACAGATGGGGGAGGGCTGTGCTTTTGAACTGTAGTGTTAGAGAAGACTGTTGAGAGTCCCTTGGACAGCAAGGAGATCAAACCAGTCAATGCTAAAGGAAATCAGTCCTGAATATTCATTGGAAGGACTGATGCTGAAGCTGAAGCTTCAACGCTTTGGCCACTTTAATGCGAATAACTGACTCACTGGAAAAGACCCCGATGCTGGGAAAGATTGAAGGCAGGAGAAGGGGATGACAGAGGATGAGATGGTTGAATGGCATCACCGACTTGATGGACATGAGTTTGAGCAATCTCCAGGAGCTGGTGATGGACAGGGAAATCTGACGTGCTGCAGTCCATAGGGTCACAAAGAGTCAGACACGACAGAGAGACTGAACTGAACTGAGGGCCAGGGTGTACAGGGCAGAGGGCTCCCTCCCTTGACTACCTGGAGAGCTGCCTGTCCTCTGATGCTCCCTGAGGCTGCTCAGTGCCTCCAACACTGTTCTGCAGTGACAGCATCACAGAGACAAAGCAGCTTCTGTTTGGAGGCTTCAGTTAAGATGCACTTCCTAAACAGCCCGGGTTGGGGGGAGCGGTGTTTCCAGGCAGCTGGGTAGGGCACATTTGCCTCTGGCTCTGGGACTGACCTTGACCCAGTGGCCAGGACACAGAAGGCCTGCTGCTGAGACAAGGATGGGGAGGAAGGCTGGTCCACCCCTGTCCTGGCTGGGCTTTCTGATCCTCACTGCTCCTCTCTGGAATCACCATTCAGATGACTTCACAAGTCCAAGGTTCTCCTCACTGGCCAGACTGCCTTTCATTCGATGTTTCACCCAGAGCAACTTGGCTTCCCAAGTGATTCAGTGGTAAAGAACCCACCTGCCAAGTAGGAGCTGTGGGCCCTGGGTCAGGAAGATGCCCTGGAGAAGAAAATGGCAACCCACTCTAGTATTCTTGCCTGGGAAATCCTATGGGCAGAGGAGACTGGCAGGTTACAGTCCACAGGGTTACACTGAGTCAGACACTGTAACTTAGAGATTAAACAACAACAACCAGAGCGATTTACAGGTCCAAGAGGCTGACCACAGGCAGGGCTCTTAGTAAGCATATGTATTTCTGGACATGTGATGGGGCCCACAAGAATGGTGCTAGCTTTTATACATCAGCCAGCTCAGAATAGGGTGTAGAGGAAAGGCCACACCCAGGCAGCATGGATGTTTTTGAGGAGGGCAGATGATCATGCAGATATGTCTTCTCAAAGTGGCTTTGGGTTTAGGAAATTAATCACTATTCTCATTGTGACCTCCATCTTGTTCCTTTACGGTCTGAGAAGCATTTGGTCTGGGGAGGTTGACTCATTCTCACAAAACTCACTAGAAAATTAAGTCTACAACCAAAATGTCTGTTTTTAATTTTAGAATGAGAAATTGAACTGTCAGGTAGACCAGATGTTCACACTGGTCTGACTGCTAACACTTTTCTCTCCCTGTGGGCAAGTTATATGAGAAGTGAAATATGAAAATGATATTTGGCGAGAATAGAGCTAGAGCAGGAGGTATATATATACAAACAGGTATGATAGCACACACAGAGAAAATTGACTCTCATGAAGGAATGAAGGAAGAAGTTATAAAAACTGTAAGTATAGAGCTCACAGATCCCTAGAAATAGGAGCCACAGCGTGACATGTAGAGAAAGACCAGGGCTGGTCAGGAGACAAAGGGAACAGGGAAAATGTGAGCAAGAGGCTTAATGTGATTTCCATGGGAAGGAACAGGTGAGGCAGGATCAGCAACCTGATTTGGCTAGTTTGCTAATTCTCAGCAGGTTCTGGGGCTGAGGGGCTGCCCTAGTTGTCTGTGTCTGGCCCTCTGGGCCTGGGATGATTACGGGAGATGGATAGGGTTAGGGTTACAGCCTAATAGAGAAAGTGGTTGGGACGTGGGCTCTAGATTCATTGATTTGCATTTGAAAGATACATTTTCAGGTGAATTGTTCATCTTCCCTCAGTTCAGTTCAGTTCAGTCTCTCAGTGGTGTTTGATAATTTGCTACCCCATGGACTGCAGCATACTAGGCCTCCCTGTCCATCACTAACTACCAGATTTTACTCAAACTCTTGTCCATTGAGTCAGTGATGCCATCAACCATCTCATCCTCTGTTGACCCCTTCACCTCCCACCTTCAATCTTTCCCAGCATCAGAGTCTTTTCAAATGAGTCAGTTCTTCGCATCAGGTGGCCAAAGGATTGGAGTTTCAGCTTCAGCATCAGTCCTTCCAATGAAGATTCGGGACTGATTTCCTTTAGGATGGACTGATTGGATCTCCTTGCAGGCCAAGGGACTCTCAGGAGTCTTCTCCAACACCATGGTTCTANCCACTGCTGAGTTTTCCAAATTTGCTGGCATATTGAGTGCAGCACTTTCACAGCATCATCTTTCAGGACTTGAAATAGCTCAACTGGAATCCCATCACCTCCACTAGCTTTGTTCATAGTGATGCTTCCTAAGACCCCCTTAACTTGCATTCCAGGATGTCTGCTCTAGGTGAGTGATCACACCATTGTGACTATCTGGGTCATGAAGATCTTTTTTGTACAGTTCTTCTGTGTATTCTTGCACCTCTTCTTAATAACTTCTGCTTCTGTTCAGTCTGTACCATTTCTGTCCTTTATTGAGCCCATCTTTGCATGAAATGTCCCTTGGTATCTCTAATTTTCTTAAAGAGATCTCTAGTCTGTCCCGTTCTATTGTTTTCCTCTATTTCTTTGCACTGATCACTGAGGAAGGCTTTCTTATCTCTCTTTGCTATTCTTTGGAACTCTGCATTCAAATGCTTATATCTTTCCTTTTCTCCTTCTCTTTTCACAGCTATTTGTAAGGCCTCCTCAGACAGCCATTTTGCTTTTTTGCATTTCTTTTCCATGGGGATGGCCTTGATCCCTGCCTCCTGTACAATGTCACAAACCTCCATCCATAGTTCTTCAGGCACTCTGTCTATCAGATCTAATCCCTTGAATCTATTTCTCACTTCTACAGTATAATCATAAGGGATTTGATTTAGGTCATACCTGAACGGTCTAGTGGTTTTCCCTACTTTCTTCCATTTAAGTCTGAATTTGGCAATAAGCAGTTCATGATCTGAGCCACAGTCAGCTCCCAGTCTTGTTTTTGTTGACTGTATAGAGCTTCTCCATCTTTGGCTGCAAAGAATATAATCAGTCTGATTTAGGTATTGAAAACTGACCATCGACCATCTTGATCATCTTCCTTAGAAACGGGTTAAACCCTGGGAGAGGATGGAGAAGCACTCCATTTAGGGTTACTAAGGCCCCAAGAGAGCAAAGCTAAGATTATAGAATAATAGAATAAAAAGGCTTGATTGATATAGTATATAATCTTCTTATGTATGTTTGTGAATGATTTGAATGTTTAATAGAGTCAGTAAATTTATTGCCCTAACATTGCCTGCTATGGATAAGTTGTACATATTAACCCTGCCTTATTTGAGCTCATTGTTTAGCATCTGTCTCTAGAAGCCCAGTAAGTCTTTATCCAAAATAAGAAAATTGCCTTCACCCAATTGAGCATGTTCTCTGATAGTGCTCAGATGGGCACTGCCAACATCTGTCTCTATGACTTTGCATTTTTCTGACTTTCTATACCTGTCCTGACCATGTTCTGAAGGATGTGGTCCTTGTTTTAGGTACAATGATACATCTAATTAGGGCATAGACCACACTCTTTGGTATAATAGACTTTCGCCTTCTTGCAATTGATTGTACATAGCTCAGTCCTGTGCAAATTTCATTTAAAATGTGTATCTTCAAGAACCATCTTCAAGGCTGATTTCATACATTCCAAGAAAGAAAACTCTGGGGACTGATTGCAATATGTGATTTCCCAGACCAAAATGTCCCAGAATCATAACCATTCCCACCATCCTAAGAAATACCCTTTATCACACTCCCCAAGTGTGGCTTTCAGAGGGGAGGGGAGAGAAAGTTTGGAATAAAACCTCCCCTTTCAGAGCCAGTTGATTCAGAGCATGCCATGGTGGTCATGTGTCTTCAAGGAACTCTGGCAGACACGTTTTTGGTGTACACAGTTCCAACACTCCAAAGAGAAGGTCAGCATGAAGCACAGTGAAACACCTATTATTTTAGCAATTTCCACCTCACAAAGGTCCAGTTCTACAATGGGGTTTTCAGGTCAGCATTTGCAACCCAAGACACCATTCTCAGGAGGAACAACATTACCAAAGCCATGCTGCATGATTGTTCCCCCAAACCTGCTTCCCTTTGTCTAGAAGGCCCAGCACTGGTGATGAGCAGCTCATGCAGGGATTATGCAAGTTACCTGAAGATGAAAACACCAGTTCAGTTCAGTTCAGTTGCTCAATCATATTCGACTTCATGGACTGCAACACGCCAGGCTTCCCTATTGATCACCAACTCCCAGAGTTTACTCAAATTCATGTCCATTGAGTCAGTGATGCCATCCAACCATCTTATCCTGTCATCCCCTTCTCCTGCCTTCAATCTTTCTCAGCATCTTTTACAATGGGTCTTTACCCAGGGTCTTTTAGAGTGAGTCAGTTCTTCACATCAGGTGGCCAAAGAATTGGAGTTTCAGCTTCAGCATTGGTCCTTGCAATGAAGATTCAGGACTGATTTCCTTTAGGATGGACTGATTGGATCTCCTTGCAGGCCAAGGGACTCTCAAGAGTCTTCACCTATACTACAGTTCTAAAGCATCAATTCTTAGCGCTCAGCTTTCTTTATAGTCCAACTTTCACATCCATACATGACTACTGAGAAAACCATAGCTTTGACTAGATGGACCTTTATTGGCAAAATAATGTCTCTGCTTATTGATATGCTGTCTAGGTTGGTCATAGCTTTTCTTCCAAGGAGTAAGTGTCTTTTAATTTCATGGCTGCAGTCACCATCTGGAGTGATTTTGGAGCCCACAAAGATAAAGTCTCTCACTATTTCCATTGTTTCTCCATCTATTTGCTGAAGTGATGGGACCAGATGCCACGATCTTAGTTTTCTGAATGTTGAGTTTTAAGCCAGCTTTTTCACTCTCCTATTTCACTTTCATTAAGAGGCTCTTTAGTTCTTCTTCACTTTCTGCCGTAAGAGTGGTGATATCTGTATATCTGAGGTTATTGATCTTTCTCCCGGCAATCTTGATTCCAGCTTGTGCTTTATCCAGCCCGGCATTTCTCATGATGTACTCCTATTTCACTTTCATTAAGAGGCTCTTTAGTTCTTCTTCACTTTCTGCCGTAAGAGTGGTGATATCTGTATATCTGAGGTTATTGATCTTTCTCCCGGCAATCTTGATTCCAGCTTGTGCTTTATCCAGCCCGGCATTTCTCATGATGTATTCTGTATAGAAGGTAAATAAGCAGGGTGACAACATAGAGTCTTGATGTACTTCTTTCCTGATTTGGAACCAGTCTGTTGTTCCATGTCCAGTTATAACTGTTGCTTCTTGCCCTGCAGACAGATTTCTCAAGAGGCAGGTCAGGTCAGGTGGTATTGTATTCCCATCTCTTTAAGAATTTTCCACAGTTTGTTGTGCTACACACAATCAAAGACTTTGGCATAGTCAATGAAGCAGAAGTAGATGTTTTTCTGGAACTATCTTATTTTTTCAATGATCTAACAGATGTTGGCAATTTGACCTGTGGCTCCTCTGCCTTTTCTAAATCCAGCTTGGGTGAATTTAACTCAGTTGACCATTATATCAACTACTCCGGGCAAGAATCCCTTAGAAGAAATGGAGTAGCCATCATGGTCAACAGAAGAGTCTGAAATGCAGTACTTGGATGTAATCTCAAAAACAACAGAATGATCTCTATTCATTTCCAAGGCAAACCATTCAATATCACAGTAATCCAAGTCTATGTCCTGACCAGTAATGCTGAAGAAGCTGAAGTTGAACGATTCTGTGAAGACCTACAAGACCTTCTAGAATTAACACCCAAAAAAGATGTCCTTTTCATTATAGGGGACTGGAATGGAAAAGTACAAAGTCAAGAAACACCTGGAGTAACAGGCAAATTTGGTCTTGGAGTACAGAATGAAGCAGAGCAAAGGTGAATAGAGTTTTGCCAAGAGAACACACTGGTCATAGCAAACACCCTCTTCCAACAACACAGGAGAAGACTCTACACATGGACATCACCAGATGGTCAACACAGAAATCAGATTGATTATATTCTTTGCAGCCAAAGATGGAGAAGCTCAATACAGTCAACAAAAACAAGACTAGGAGCTGACTGTGGCTCAGATCATGAACTCCTTATTGCCAAATTCAGACTTAAGTTGAAAACATCAGTGCAGAGACAATATAGCCAGGTGTGTGAGGCCAGCAGCCCAGAGACTCCAGGATCCTGGTAGGGAGAGCTCCTCTCAGTACAAGGAGATCTTGCAATTGGCCACTCTGTGCAAAATAAAGGTATAAGGAGGTAAAAGTAGGATGTTTTCATGGGGCCAGCCTTCGCACAAGTAGGCAGATCTTGCCTTCCTCATTCCACCTTCAGTCTTCTCTGCCAGCACCCAGGTTCTTCCTTCCTGGTCTCGCACTGCCTACTTGAATATCACTTACAGAACTGATCAGGATGACAGAAAAACCTAAATAAGCTCCAAAAACTCTCCCATAATAAGGAATCCTGGTGGTTGTGCAGACAGTGGGGGTCCTACTTCAACTCTTTGCTCATCCATCTGAGCATGTGCTCCAGGTGGGAAGAAGGGCATCTTCTCCCACATCCTCCATCTTTCCACCTGTGTCTCATCAACCAGAGTTTAGTCACAAGGCCAGAACTGACACCAGGAGGAAACAGGTAATACCTTCTGTTGTTATCAAGTCCAGGCTCAGACTGCTTGGTGCATGACAGACTTATTAATCAAGAGACGAGTTGTTGGGGCAAGGAACAGACACTTTATTTGAAAGGTCACCAGACTGAGCAGATGGCGGACTAGTCTCCCAAAGAAACATCCTACCTGAGTTAGAATTCAGATTTCTTTTACACCAAAAGGAGGTGAAGTCTGGTGGGTTGTTGCAAGCTTTGAGATGTCGAATCGTTTGTTCTTGCAGCTGTCCATGTAAATCAGGTCAGGATGTTTCTATAAACCCCCAACAAGATAAACGGTGTTCTCTGTTCAGCAACTCTTTATCTCTATATAAATAGAAACGGAGGACTTCCCCGGTGGTCCCCTGGTTGGGAGTCTGCCTGCCAATGCAGGGGTAACACGGGTTCTATCCCTGGTCTGGGAAGATGCCACATGCCACAGGATAGCTAAGCCTACGTACTACAGCTACTGAGCCCACGGGCTGCAACTACTGAGGCCTTCATGCCCTACAGCCCATGCTCTGCAACAAGAGAAGCTCAGAACCTCAAGAGAATTGCCACCGCCTTCCAAAACTAGAGAAAGCCGGTGCACAGCAATGAAGTCTCGGCACAACCAAAAATTAAAAACGAAATAAAGTTTTAAATGGAAAAGTATTATACCTTTAAAGATCAGAGACTTGAGTATGAGCTAACCTGCATATTTCAGGCTGTAGGCAACATTCTTAACTTGTAGCAACAAGTTGGAGTCAGATTTGTTCTTCCCTGTTATGCTGTTCTCCTATGTTGGAGAAGGAAATGGCAAACCACTCCAGTATCCTTGTCTGGAAAATCCCATGGACTGAGGAGCCTGGGGGGCTGCCGTCCATGGGGTCGCAAAGAGTCAGGCACGACTGAGCTCCTAACACATTATGCTGTTCAGAGCACCAAAATATATCCTCTCAGTTCCCATAGTGTTTCTGTGCATTAGATGATTATTATCCCAATTTAGTGATCTGGAAACTGAGGCTCAGAGAACACACCAGTAGCTGGCAGAGAGGGGATGTGATGCTGCAGATTTCACTTTTTTGCCCTGAGACCAGCAAAGGTCTAAAAATGTAGTGGATCAGTCTGTGCAGGACTTGGGACTGCCCCTGTCCATGGCCACAGATGCATGAGCATCCCACGGCTGCATGCACACATCCCCTTGCTAACCCTGCAGACTGGAGCCTGCCCTCCTACCAGAACACGGCTGGGCGGTGACTTTCTTCAAGTCCCCACATGGCAGTTTTGCTCTCATTAGGTCACAGAGTGCCCCCTGTCAATACTGCTTTCTTTTAGTATCAGCCACTGGTGGTTTCAATTGTGTTATTCTAATGCCAGGCATAGAAATGGCTTCCAGCAGCAGCAGCACCTGCCAGATTAGGAAGATGCTGCCCTGCCTGCAAATGTCAGAGGTCAGAACTGCACACAGCGGACAGGAAGTGGAGCCACAGTGGAGACCAGGGGGTAAGGGAGGGAAGGCCCCTTCCACATCAGTGGAGACCTTACACAGATGGCGTTGCAGCCGATCTAAACCCATGTCAACCCTTGGATCAGAGGGGTGCCGTCCACGACTCGAGGGCACTCAAGTCGAATCACGGAAGAGCTGGTTCTATCACCCAGAGGATCCAAGATGGGAGGCAGGGTCAGGAGAGAGAACAGGGGACAGGCCAGGGCCCACAGAGGAGCTGACATGGTCAAGTGAGAACCAACAGTTAGGGTCAGGTTCCAAAGCCAGAGGCCAAGGCTTGGAGTCAGGAATGGTCACCAGGGCATGAGGATGGACGCCGGGGTCATGTGGGCGGGCTAAACCCTGCCTGTGGACAGAACTGACCACTATGCTGGTGTCTGGGACGCAGACTGACCCTCCCACCATGTGTGGTGCAGTTTGGGACTATGGTGAGAGGGCCCTGGGATCCAGCCCTGGTGTTTCGGGCCTCACTGTGAGTCTGATCTGAAGAAGGGCCTTCCTGAGGGACACCCTTCCTAATTCACACCAAGACGCCTTAGAGGCCAGGGGCAGCCTTGGAAGTAGGTGAGTCCACCAGAGGACATTCCCTGAGGCCTCGTCTCTGCCCCTGGCTTCCACCCCAAGACACACACAGATGTCTCCTGGGGTACAAGTCAGAAACCTCGGAGTGAGAAGGGGCCTCACAGACCTGTGCTGGGCAGGAGACCCTCCCTAAATGTCCCATCCTAAGGGGCCTCCTGAAGGGCTCAGACTCTGAGTTATCACCCTCTGCTAGACTCCCAGCCCTTAATCTGCCTCTCATGCTAAAGCCTCCAGTTACCTGTGCATAAGCCTTACCTGCCCAGCATGCTCATGAACTAGCTGCCTCTATGTCCTCCAGAATATCCAGCCCAGGCCTCAGAAGACAAGGGTTGAGAATTCTTACCACTTCCGTCTGGCCTTGAGCTTCCCTGGGGCTTCAGTGGTCCTCCCGGCCAGATGGAAAGGGACTGAGTTGGGGGACTGACCACCCCTGCCCCCCAACACACACACACAAAGAATGATAATGTGATAATCATAAGAGACTCTAACCACACACCTGAGCCTCTTGGGAAGTTCTACTCAATGAGCGCCTACTGCTTGTTGGATGTCTTAAAGACAGCTTATCATTTAAGCTCCACCGCAGGACGATGCATTTCCTGTTACTATACTCACTATTCCATTGAGGGACCAACAACTCAGAGAAAGTGTTCGTTGCTCAGTTGTGTCCAACTCCTTTGCCACTCCAGGAACTGTAGCCCACCAGGTTTCTCTGTCCTTGGGATTCTCCAGGCAAGAATACTTGAGTGGTTTGCCATTCCTTTCTCCAGGAGATCTTCCTGACCCAGGGCTTGAACCCAGGTCTCTAGCATTGCAGGCAGATTCTTTACCATCTGAGCCACCAGGGAAACCCAACTGCTCAGAAAGGGTAACTGATTTGTCTAAAGATATACAGCAGAATTGAAACTCAGTTTTTATGCCAAATCCAAATATTTCTTTTTTTTCCCTTTTCCCATATACCATCATTTTTTCAGTTCACAATAAACCTTTTCTTGGAACATTTAGCATAATGCTAGGCACTGTGGGTCCAGTGATAAATAAGACACAATCTCTACCCTTAAAACAATTTTGCTTATGGATTCCAGCAAAGAAAGATCATCTGAGTGGAAATGATATAATGTTGCGAGTGTTAGCAAACGCATGACCAAGCACAATGGCCTCTGGAAGTTCTCCCATCCCTAATGGTTCACAGCCCAGGATTACAAAGGCAGACTTTTCCAGCCCTGCTGTGTCAGGAGGGCACTCATTGCCTCTCCAAGGCCACGGCCAGCGCTCACAGATTGGGGCCTGAAGACAGAAGCTCAGTCGGAAGTGAACGAGCTTGCTGGGCTGTGTGCACAGCTCTCTGTGCTCCGCACAGAGCTGAGTGATGGAGGACAGACAGGGCTCATGCTCCCTCCTCCTCCCACACCACCCTGTGGCCCCAGCTAGGGCTGGGCCTGGGTTACAGCATGGTTCCAAACTTCACCCAGGGACTCACTTTGCAGAATAAATAGCAACGGGTCTGGTTTGTGCAATGGGGTGGACAATGGAGAAGGAACCCGGAGCCAGTATTCTGATTCACAGGGTTACATTGGGAAGAGCCCTCGGGACAGCTGTCAAACAGTTTTATGGAGCCAAGATTCCAGCTGCTATGTG
Source organism: Oreotragus oreotragus (assembly GCA_006410675.1). NCBI lineage: Eukaryota > Metazoa > Chordata > Mammalia > Artiodactyla > Bovidae > Oreotragus > Oreotragus oreotragus. The sequence goes on along the minus strand of SJYX01015344.1, from coordinate 41,343 downwards.
ATTCCCCAGGAAGTTCACCCTGCATGCAGCCCTGGGCTAAGCTGGGGCTAACTTGCCATTGACTACCAGACAGGAGTCCGGACTGTGAAAATTTGAACCTAGTTAAACAGCTTTGAACCAGAAAAGATGCAGAACAAAATAGTAGCATGATTTTGGGAGGGGGGTTGGATGAGAAAGGGGGTGTAGAGAGATGCAGACAGAGGTGAAGGGGGGCGGACCCGTGGCAGACCCCGGGAGCCTGGACTCTGTGGGCACCACCAGCTTTATGGGATGAGAGGGAGACTCAGTAAGTGTGCAGCTGCTGATCAGCTTTTCCTGGACTCTGGAGGACTGAAGAGGGCTGCCTCTTTCAACAGGGTGCAGGGGAAGTACCCTGCTCTTCACATCCCTGCACCGAGCAGGTGGACACACACATCCATGCACCTCTGCGTGCACGCACACACACACACGCACACACACACACACACACAAATGAGTCCCATTGGGTCTATGGGCCTGTGTAATCTGTAGACCAACCTCTCCAATAGAAACAGGATGCAAGCCAGCTACGCCAGTTAAAACTTTCTAGCACACACATTAAAAACGAAAAGGAGCAGATAAAATTCACTTTAATGATTTATATTGTTAACCAAATATATCCAACAATATGATCATTCCACCATGGAAATGAAATAAAACTGGCAAACAATTGACAGAGAATGAGATGGTTAGATGGCATCACAGATTCAATGAATATGAGTTTGAGCAAACACCAGGAGGTAGTGAAGGACAGGGAAGGCTGGAGTGCTGCAGTCCATAGGGTCACAAAGAGTTGGCCATGACTTAGCTACTCAACGACAACAAAACAAGTTTTTATATGTCATGAAATTGTGACTCCGATGAGCCCACTGAGAGGTCAGCCGAGTTCTGATGTTTACTGGGCATCACCTGGACGAGTCACTCATTCATCTGCTTCCAGCTTCCTGCTTGTAAAATGAAGGACTCAGGCCAAGGGGGCACCTTGGGTGGGACAAACTAGCCCTAGACTTTGAGCTTGGGGAGCCTCCCACTGACAGTGTTGGCTCTACCATCCCTCTCCTCCTGGGATCAAAGAGGGAGATGGGGCTGTATCTTAAGCTGCAGTCCCTCCAACCTCATCATGATGTTTATTTAGGACGGTTGTATGGAGGGAAGAAAATTTGGAAGAACGCTCAGAATGTTCTGGAAAACCAGCTTTCCTAGAAATACAAAGCCCTGATTTATCCATGCATGATGTAGATGTTCCCAGTATGGCCCATCTCAAGCCCCTGATGGCGTAACAACCATCTTGCAAACTTCCCTAAATGTATCAACTGGCTTGTAGGAGGCAAGGAAGTGCCCAGGGCATTGCAGTGAGATTCAGAGTTTGATCCTGAGGAGGAAATTCATTGGTTGTGGTGTGTGTTAAGGTCAGCTCTATGGCTATGCAACCACGAATGGCACAGAGGTTTATTACTCTGTGGTCATTGCCTGAAAATTCTTAATAACTAAGTTTTTAATTTGTGTTATACAAATGAAGTCTTCGGGGTGCAAATGAAGTCTGTCCATGCATGGTTTGGCTGCAGGTCGAGTGTCCCCTGGACCAGTCCTCAGATGCTGGACCCCTTCACCCCCTGCATCTCAGATCCCAGCTGGCCTCACCTGGGCCCCCCTCAGCAACCACTGCCATCCTCCCACAGTGGAGACTTGAATGCAGCACTGGGGAATGCCAGGCTGGCAGGTCGTGACAGCAGGGGGCCATGAAGGTGAGCCCCTTGCTTGCCCTGAACCAGGTACCAAGCGTGTCTTGGTTTTTGAGTCTGTGGTCCCTTAGGAGCTGCTGAGAGCTGGCCCAGGGTACCTCACTGTGGCTGGCCCAGCTGAGCCCCAGAGTGGAGACCCCAGGAGCCTCTAAGGGTCTGCACTCACCCAGGGGATATTCCTGTTTCCGAGGGTGTGATGCTACATAGTGAACACAAAACAGCATGGCAGGTAGCGAGAGAAGGAGAGAACAGAGAAGAAAACGTTCCCATTTTAATGTCAACAGTCTCCCTGCTGTTTGGACAAGGAGATCTACATTTCCATGGTGCCCTGGGCCTGCCAGTTAGGAAGCTGGCCCTGGTAAGCACCCGTCTCTGGCCCTGATCAGCCAGGGAAGAACAGAATTCATTAGGCCAGGACTGCGTAACCACACTCCTAAGTTCAAGGCTGACTCCATCATGGAAAACCCCTTGTTGGCCTTTTATTTTCATTTACCTCCATCTCTCATCTGCACTTTGCATCCACCTTCACGAGCTTCACAGAGGTCCATCCAATCCATTCTCTACTCATTAACTGATGCTTAAAACAAGCAAACAAACAAAAAAACAACAACAAAAAGAAAACCTGGCTGCACAGCACAGCTTTGGGGATCTTAGTTCCCCAGTCAGGGATCAAACCCAAGGCCCCTGCATTGGAAGCACAGAGTCTTAACCACTGGACCACCAGGGAGATTCTCATATGTATCTGCAAACAAGCATACAAAAATCCTTAGTCATTTTCTAGTATTTATAGCAAATTTTATCCAGATGGTATTGTGCTCTAATGTTCTTCCTTTTTTCTTTGTTCTGCACCCACTCTTGTGCCTTTGGGGCCCGATTCTTGGTCCAGCAGATCTAGCTGATGCCCTCTGGTTGCTGCCAGGGATTTCCCATGTGAACAGCATCAGGCCTGACCTTCTCTTTTCCTAGTGATAGACACCAAGGCTGCCCAAAATTTTTCTGTCACAAGCAGCACCATGATGACTTTCCTCGGACGTGTTCCCTTGTACACAAATGTGCACACTTTTTTTGGTGCATGTGTTAATAGACTTACAATGTGCAGCATGGGCTTCCCAAGTGGTACTAGTGGTAAAAAATCTGCCTGTCAATGCAGGAGACAGAAGAGATGCAGGTTCGAGCCCTGGGTCGGGACGATGCCCTAGAGGAGGAAATGGCAACCCACTCCAGTGTTCTTGCCTGGAGAACCCCATGGACAGAGGAGCCTGGTGGGCTACGGTCCATGGAGTTGCAGAGTCAGGTACCACTGAAGCGACTTAGCAGACACACAAACAATGGTGTTTCCCTGCTCCATTTCAGCAGATGCTCACTGCCTGGCCGCTTCCCCAGGGGCCGAAGCAGGCCCCACTCCAGCCAGCTGTGCATAAGGACCCCGGTTCTTCCCTCATAACCAATTCTTACCACCCAGCTTTTGAGCCAGCATGGGTGATTTGTATTTCTCTGTGATTTCCATTTGTCTGGCTCTGATCACTGGCGAGGCTGAGAACCTCTTTATATACTGGTTAGTTAGGGTTTCCCCAGCTGTGACTTGCCTACTCAGATGTGTCGCCTAGTTTTCTATTCTAATTATGCTCTTCCCTGGCTAATTTGCCGGAGTTCTTTACATAGTCTAAATATCAACATTTATACATTATAGAACATGCATAGAATTTATCCCGATAATATTTTCAGCCATCTCCTTTTTTTTTCCTTTTGGTCTCAGATCCCAGACATGGAACAGAAATCTTGACTCTGTTTTTTCTATATATATTTTATTGTTGTTAAAGTATAGTTGATTTATAATGTTTTAGTTTTAGGTATACAGCAAAATGATTCAAATTATATATATATATATATATATATATACACACATACATATATATATTTAACACATGCATACATATTTTTTCAGGTTTTTTTCCATCCTAGGTTATTATAAAATATTAAGTAGCTGTGCTATATTGGGGAAGGCAATGGCACCCCACCCCAGTACTCTTGCCTGGAAAATCCAATGGACGGAGGAGCCTGGTGGGCTGCAGTCCATGGGGTCGCTAACAGTCGGACAGACTGAGTGACTTCAGTTTCACTTTTCTCTTTCATGCATTGGAGAAGAAAATGGCAACCCACTCCAGTATTCTTGCCTGGAGAATCCCAGGGATGGGGGAGCCTGGTAGGCTGCCGTCTATGGGGTCACACAGAGTCGGACACGACTGAAGTGACTTAGCAGCAGCAGCAGCAGCTGTGCTATATACTACATCCTCATTGTTTATCTGTTTTATATAGAGCAGTTCAGTTCAGTTCAGTCACTCAGTCATGTCCGACTCTTTG
>SJYX01015344.1:0-32869 GCA_006410675.1 Oreotragus oreotragus | reverse complement strand
ATGCTTTTGAACTGTGGTGTTGGAGAAGACTCTTGAGAGTCCCTTGGACTGCAAGGAGATCCAACCAGTCCATTCTGAAGGAGATCAACCCTGGGATTTCTTTGGAAGGAATGATGCTAAAGCTGAAACTCCAGTACTTTGGCCACCTCATGCGAAGAGTTGACTCATTGGAAAAGACTCTGATGCTGGGAGGGATTGGGGGCAGGAGGAGAAGGGGACGACCGAGGATGAGATGGCTGGATGGCATCACGGACTCGATGGACGTGAGTCTGAGTGAACTCCGGGAGATGATGGATAGGGAGGCCTGGCGTGCTGCGATTCATGGGGTCGCAAAGAGTCGGACACGACTGAGCGACTGAACTGGCTACAGAAAGCTGGGATTATGGTTGCGTTTTGTTTGTTGTTTATCATCTCTGCTACAGAAGCTCCGCCAGGTTTTTACCATTCTGGTAGGATTGCCTGATGTAGTGAGTAAAATACACAAAAAGTCAAAGTTTTTAATAATTTGAATTTCAGATAAATAATATTTATGTAAGTATGTCCTAAATATAGGGGACTTTACTAAAAAGTTATTCATCGTTTATCTGAAATTCAAAAGTTAACTGGGCATCTTGTATTTTATGTGGCAACCCTCCACTCTGGAGAAAAAAAAATCTGAGACCTGAAATAGCAACTCCCACTCAGACTGGTTCAGCAGGCCATCGTGGTACTTGGCCAAGAGGCTAATGAATCAGTGGGAATAGTCTGACGATCAGCCATCCACTCCTCACCGTTGGTACATGGAGTTCCCAACCGAGCAAATGCTTTCCTGAGCACCATCACCACCGTCGTTACCAGCACTCATTTTAAGCCTGCAGAAAGGCTAGTCATCCCTGAAGATTTCACCTCCTTTCCCAAATCTCTAGAGGAAATTAAATCCTTCCTCTTTTGTATTTTGACAGTACTTTGGCTATATACTGGTATAGCATTTATCAGGTGATATTCAAATGGTTTGCCTGTCCTCCTGCCCCACCCCTCCACCTGGCCTTCTTCCTCAGCCTGATCCTTGGAGACTTGTGTCTTCTTGGGATCTCTCATGGATTTCTTTCTGAAAATTGGCATTTATATTTGCTTGTTAGCAAACAGAGGCAAGGTCTGCTCCTGATACTAGAAATCGAGTAAGTTTTAGTTGTATTAATGAATTTATTTATTCAATGCCTGCACAATTTCTGACACACATATATACACCCGATTGAATGTATTGAAGAACTGACTCATTTGAAAAGACCCTGATGCTGGGAAAGATTGAAGGCGTAGGGGAGAAGGGGAAGACAGAGGATGAGATGGTTGGATGGCATCACCGACTAGATGGACATGAGTTTGAGTAAACTCCTTGAGTTGGTGATGGACAGGGAGGCCTGGCAAGCTGCAGTCCATGGGGTTGTAAAGAGTCAGACACGACTGAGCGACTGAACTGACTGACTGAATGTACTGAAAAAATTCCAAAGGGTGTACCTGAAAAAAGTACAGGGAACTGATATAATTTGTAGAGCACTTTGGTTGTAGACTTTGAAATGTATTAATGATTTAACTTTAATGAATAAGGCTCAAGTGGGAATAGATAGTCTGCTCTGTGTTTATATTGAAGCATCAGAGAATAAAAGTTATGGAAGACTCAAGGATACTTATGCAAGTTTAATAATTTGCAGTTGGTTTCCCAGATAAGAACAACAGTAGCAGGTAGTACAGCATTGTTTTGGTCTTCTTTTTCATATTTGCAATAGATAGTGAAACAATAGACTTCCCTGGTGGCTCAGTGGTAAAGAATCATCTGCCACTGCAGGAACATGGGTTCTATCCCTGGGTTGGGAAGATCCCCTGAAGAAGGAAATGGCAACCCACTCCAGGATTCTTGTCTGGGAAATCCCATGAACACAGGAGCCTGGCGGGCTACAGTCCATGGGGTCACAAAAGAGTCGGACATGACTTAGCCACTAAGCAACAACAATCAAGACAATAACTATTGGGTAGATATCCTGGAAAGTATAAATGAAGGCTAATCCTCATTTGTTGATCTCCTGGCTTGCCACTGCCATAGTTCTTATTACAGTGTTGTTCAGTTGCTAAGTTGTATCTGACTCTTTGTGACCCCATGGACTGAAGCACATTAGGCTTCCCTGTCCTCTATCTCCTGGAGTTTGCTCAAATTCATGCCCATTGAGTCGGTAATGCTGTCTCATCCTCTGCCTCCCTCTTCACTTTTTGCCTTCAATCTTTCCCAGCATCAGGATCTTTTCCAGTGAGTCAGCTCTTCGCATCAGATGGTCAAAGGATTGGAGCTTCAGCATCAGTCCTTCCAGTGAATATTCAGGGTTGATTTCCTTTAGGATTGACTAGTTTGATCTCCTTGCAGTTCAAGGGACTCTCCAAGAGTGTTCTCCAGCACCACAATTCAAAAACATCAATTCTTCAGCACTNAGCTTCAGCATCAGTCCTTCCAGTGAATATTCAGGGTTGATTTCCTTTAGGATTGACTAGTTTGATCTCCTTGCAGTTCAAGGGACTCTCCAAGAGTGTTCTCCAGCACCACAATTCAAAAACATCAATTCTTCAGCACTCAACCTTCTTTATGGTCCAACTCTTATGGATATACCATAGCTTTGACTATATGGACTTTTGTCGGCAAAGTGATGGCAATTCTACTGTGAATCTTCTAAGATCCTGATGCCAATCAATACTCCTTCAAAACACTTGAGTTCAAAGAAGAATAAGTATTTTCTATTTTTATCATCAAACAATTTACTAAGTGCCTACTCTGTAAAAGGTTTTGTGGGGAATACAAGGAATATTAAACATCGTGTGTTTTTAAAACTTTTCAACTTTTTCAGCTTTTATATATTTTTCATCAATGGTAAAAAGCAATCCACTTTTCTTGAAAGGTTCTTTGTATTTTAAATACTGTAGGATAGGCTGACCTTTATAAATAGATATTAATAAAGGCATGTTGTTGCCAAGTCTCTGTGGAGGAGGGGGTTGAGAAACCTGCAGGCTGTGCCAATAAAAGCTCCAACAAAGTCTGAAAACATTGAACATCATGTTCATCTCTGATCTAGGCACTTAACATTAAAAGGCAAATAAATCATGATTCTGTACACACTTCACCATCTCACATGGGTTGAGAATCCATTCTTAGTCAGTTAAACCTTAAGCAAAGGTCACCATTAAAGGCTATTTTCTAAAAGTCAAGAAAAATAGCAGCAGGATGAAAAAGCTGTAAATCTGGGAATAATTCTAATTATAGTGTTCTGCCTAAATGTATGGCATCAGGTATGCCTTTAGAGAATTTTCATGTAAACCAATAAATTAGACTAAAATACTTTCATGCAGTTGCTTCTGATTGCACATAATAGAATATGAGAGCAATCAGTACCAGTGGTAGTATAAAATGACGTATAAGTGTAGAAGGTATAAAATAAAAGTAGATATCATCTTCCCTTGGAATTCAACCCTTTGCAAATTCATATGTAAATGAGCTCTTGGACAATTTTGGAGTGGGAAGGCAACGCATTTGTATTGAGAACTCGCTATCTATGTACAAGGCACAAGGCAAGGAAAAATTGGCATGTGCTTTATCCCCAAGAAACCAAAACAGAGTTAAGGAATATGTAAATATCTATGATAAAAGGTGGGAGGTGATAAATACCACAAAAGAAATACAAGAAAAATACTGGGAGTTCAGAGTATTTCTGGCTGCCAATGGAAGTAAAAAGTGCTCATGCAACTGCTGGGAGCAAGATTATGCCAAGTAGAACGTGACCAAGGTACAGAGACAGGTCCTGACTGGCCAGTGACTGCTGTTGTATAACTCCACAGGGGAAGAGAAGGGGAAGGGTTCATATGGGAGAAAGATATCTCCAGGGAAGGCTGGAACAGACTGATAGAGGATCTTACTAAGGGAAAAGGACTTGATGTTGAGCCAGATTTACAGCCAAGATGACATTTTCAATTAATATTTTGAGACTCCTCTCTTCTCACTGTGCTTCAGAAAGAAAAATAAGAGACATAAATGAGAGAATTCACATTATAGCTGTGGGCAAAAGAAGATCCTCAAGATTTCCATGTATCAGAAACAGAATCAAAATGCAGAACAGTGATCAGAACAAAGACAACACAGGTCCTGGGCTCTGTATGTGGAAACCCAAAGACACTGACCAGAGTTCAGTTCTTGTAGAACAGTGGAGACTAACAGGTCTCTATGTGTGGCTAGAGACAGGAACCAACCCTGTGGGAGACTGTTACATGGTAGCCTTCAGTGAACCATTTTCCTATATTTGCACTCTTGTCTAATCTCCTCCCACATCAACTCTATGCTTGGCCATGTGACTCGCTTGGCCAGTGGGACATCAGTAAATGAGATATAGCAGAAGCTCAATAAGCATGTATACACTGGGGGATGTCCTGTTGGAAGCTCTCTTGAAAGTTGATGGCTGTGCTATGAAGAAGGTCAGGTAAGATACTGAATCATGACAACCCCCTGGAGAGAGCCCTGGAGAATGAGAGTTCATATTGGCCATTCCAGTGGTAGATGAGTTTCCATTCACTGGTCACAGAATCCATACACTACTTCACTATCCACTAAATAATTATTAGGGACCTACTATATGCAAGACATTGTTCCCACACAAAACATTCAGTTCAGTTCAGTCACCCAATTGTGTCCGACTCTTTGTGACCCCATGGACTACAACACACCAGGCTTCCCTGTCCATCACCAACTCCTGGAGCATACTCAAACTCCTGTCCATCGCATCGGTGATACCACCCAACCATCTCATCCTCTGTCATCCCATTTTCCTCCTGCCTTCAATCTTTCCCAGTATCAAGGACTTTTCCAGTGAGTTGGTTCTTTGCATCAGGTGGCCAAAGTATTGGAGTTTCAGCTTTAGCATCAGTCCTTCCAATGAATATTCAGGGTTGATTTCCTTTATGATGGACTGGTTTGATCTCGTTGCAGTCCAAGGGACCCTCAAGAGTCTTCTCCAACACCACATCAATTCTTGGGCGCTCAGCTTTCTCCAACTCTCACGTCCATGCGTGACTACTGGAAAAACCATAGCCTTGACTAGACGTGTCTTTGTTGGTAAAGTAACACGAAACATTAGGAGTAAATTAAACAAAGTCCACCTCTTGTTGAGCAAATGACCAAATCCATTAAGCTCACAATTTTCATCCAACCCTTTCCTTAAATGCCTTTAAAATGGATTTTTTGTGTCATCTCCTTTATCAGGTATCTCAGGCAGTATTTTAGTCTCATCCAGCTCTGAACATCATGCTGTCGAATCTGTTTCCATCTCCAAAGGGCCTCCCACCACACGGCTGTAGTCACAGATTTATGATCTCTGCTGTCCTATTAATGCATTTTCTGGCCCTGTGGCTCAGATGATCAGGGGCATCATGCATCGCTGGCATTTACTATGTTTGCTTTAAGCTCTCTGGGCTTTCTCACATATTTTTATTTTGCAACACAATTTTACAAGTTGAAAAATTGCAGCTCACATTCCAAAGCTATTAGTATGACAAATATTCCTGTACAATGACCGGTGCACTCTAATAAGGCAAAAGGCCAGTTCCCCCACCTTCACCCTGAGGACCAGCTCCACCGCAGCCCAGACCCAGTCTCAGAGATCCAAGTGCAAGTCTCTTGGTGGTTATTGTGGAGTGTTGGGGAGAAAGCAGGGGGGATGGGTTTTGGAAGTAGAAAGCCAGATCTCCCATAGTTTTGTCCAGAATTCCCTATAATAGCTCCATCTAAATGGCAATTAGGAAGCCAGAGCCACTAACCAAAATGTGGTTTGAGTTGATTTGGGGCAGATCCAGGAGTCCAGTATAAGCCAAGAATTTTGCTCACAGTCATGTTTCTCTTTGGGGAAATAATCCCTTTAATGGGTCAAGGTCATTGTATTTTTCAAATTGTTTTCATTTATGGAGTGAATTAACAACTCTCAGATACAGGTGGGTGAGATTATCTACCTGTTTAGCCCGAGAGGAAACTGAGGTGCCATGAGGTTGCTTGGCCTCATAATGCCATTAATTGGCAGAGCCTATCCTTCAGTTCAGATCTTTTCTTCTCTAACCTTCTACCTCTCTCTTTCTCCAGTGAAGATGAGCAAAGTGACTCCTTTAATTGTGCAGTGTCCCTGGACCATCTGCTGCCCCAGCTCTCAAGGGAGTACCACTGCAGAGAGAGTTGTAGAACCTGGATGAAGGGACAAAGCAAGAAATTGAATCCTAATATAGTTAAGAAACCAAGTTACCTGTGAATCCTGTCAGAAGCCTGAGAATCAAATGGTACGCCTAGAAGAAAGAAGGCCCATTGACATAAAGGTCATAAAATGTGGACAAGAGAAACAGTGACAGGAGAGGAGTGATTGGACCAAGACCAGTAAATGATGAGGGTATGGATGGGAGAATTCAAGAACTGCTTAGAACCCTGAGACAGGAAGAGCAGGCATTTGAACCAGGATCCAGCAATTCTATCATTCGGCTCCAGGAGAAACAAAAGGATTTTTTGCTATACTTGTTTATTGTTCTCTATTTCCTTATTATTGTACTGCTCCACTCTGAGAAACCTGGTTTACAGAAGTTTGATCAGGACACAATTTCCAGTTGTAAGGAGGTCACAGGGTAGTGGGAGGTAACATGAACACAACTATTTATGAAAGTGTGCAATAAACGTTGTAATAGATTGTGTGTGTGTGTGTGTGTTTGTGTGTGTGTGTGTGTGTGTGTGTGCATCTATCTACCTACCTATGCAAGAAGCTTGGGAGAACCTCAGTTTTTAAGTTATTTGGCTAAAAAGCTTAGTTCTGCTAAAGCTGCTAAATTCCCTCTGTTATACCAAATTTTTCAGTAAAGTCTGTGCTGTCAACAAGTTATCTGTGGGAGTATTTGGGCAAAAAAAGCAAAGGAAAAAGGCTTGTGCATCCTTCCAGGGTAGCTGTGGAACAGAGAAGAATCATATGGCTATGAGAATTGAAATATGAATAAGACTTAGAGTTGAGTAAATGCGGAAACGGGGAGCTGGCGGTGGCTGGAAGAACCATACACCCCTAAAGATGTCAGGGACATCAGTGGGCTCTCCTCCTTCAAGTCAAGTTCAACTGGAGGTCAAGTCAAGGTAATCTGAATCTCAAACGAAAGGCTGAAGTTCAGCTGATTTTTGAGTCACATTTATTCAACCTTGTTTAAAATCTTAAACCTTCTGAGAGCTAGTCCTTTGGATTCCCAAAACTGGAATCTAGTTTTAGTGTGTTCATGTCTCTCCCACATCTCCCACTTCTGAATTCCTTTCTTTCTTTAAAATATTTTTTCTTTAGCATAAAATTTACAGCAGTAAATTTATAGCATATTAATTAACACACAAAATTCTCTGGCTTGAATAAATGTGTTTATTTTCTTTAAATACACTTAAATATAAAACAACAGTAGTTTGGTAAACTCAAAACTACAAGCTGGACAGTAATCAGATAATCAGTGCTGATCATGCACATCAAGATCTGCATAAGAAAGAATCAAAATAGTTCACAAGAGAGTTGCAATTAGCAAAGGACTCAAAGATATGCAAATTGCCTCATCTGCTCTGAGTAATTAATCATATGGTACCTGTCACTCCATGATGATCAAACCTTTTTCACTGACGGAAAAAAGAGGGGAGGGTAAGGGAGATTTCTTCCTCTCCATTCCCCGGTGTGCAGAGCATCTTCTGTTAGAAGACATCTGGCAGTGAGCCAGGGAATCCTCAGCTGTTGTTTAATGGAAGGTCGGTCGGGATTCACCATGGTACTATGTAAAACGGATTTTTTTCCCTAACACCTGGAATAGTGACAGCAACTTGGCAAAGCAGCATGCTGTTTAAATGACATGGATGGGGAACTGGGGATCAAGGCTAACTCAAGGATTTTCTCGATCCTGGAGCCCATGGGTGGCCCTTTTCTCCTTTGGAAAGCGGCAGTGCTTTGGACATGCCGGTTTTCCATTTGCACAGGTTCTGGGGTGAAAGGGGCATCTGTCCTCACAGCTGTTACAAAAGAAGATAAACATGAGAATTCAGAATCAAGGACTAAATTCTAAGGAAAAAGTCTGTTCTGATTTGATTACATTTTCAGAGTAAATTTTCCAGATTCATATTTAGGATGTCAATATAAAATCCTGGCTGGTTATCCTACATGGTTATTAAAGCACAACTGCTAACTTCTAAGCATTCTGCTGCTGCTGCTGCTGCTGCTAAGTCACTTCAGTCGTGTCCGACTCTGTGCAACCCCATAGAAGGCAGCTCACCAGGCTCCCCCGTCCCTGGGATTCTCCAGGCAAGAACACTGGAGTGGGTTGCCATTGCCTTCTCCAGTGCATGAAAGTGAAAAGGGAAAGTGAAGTCAGTCATGTCCGACTCTTAACGACCCCATGGACTGCAGCCTACCAGGCTCCTCCGTTCATGGGATTTTCCAGGCGAGAGTACTGGAGTGGGGTGCCATCGCCTTCTCTAAGCATTCTATTCATCAGTAAATGTCTTGTTATATAAATCCAATGGCATCCCCTTCCTCAAAGGAAAAAATAAACATATGTCAATCTATATTAAGAGAGAGACTGAGCTAAAGAGTCAGCTGATCTGAAATAATTGTGTATATGTCTTCAACTTTAGTTTTTGCTGAAGATCCATAACCCAGCTACAGCAGACAGAATTTTCTTGATTTCACAATTAATCATCACTCTATATACTTACTCAGTTGCCAGACCTGTGTTTTATTATCAAAAAGGGGGCTTGGCAATGAAGAATAAAACTGGCTTAATAAGGAATCTCACCAAATCTTATTAGTATTTACATTAAATGTCACTGGGTCAAATATAGGCAAAAGTGAAAAGCCACTCACCTGCAAGTGTCTGGGTGAAATATCTTGTGCTTATGGCAGCAGCTCTCCAGACTCTCTCTGCACTCAATGCAGCTGCAGTTTTCTGGGTGCTGGATGAGATCTCTGGGACATGGCGTTTTACAGACACACTCACAACGATCTTCATCAAACTTCATGTGCTGACCACAGAGAGCCAGTTCCTGGAGGTGAGTGTGGTCTAAACCAAAACAGAAAAGTGTTGGTCAAATAGCTGCAGCATGGAGAATGGGATCCCCAAAGTTGGTTGTATTCATTACATCATTGTAAAGTAGCTTGGATTCACCCAATCTCCTTTTGTGTAGATGTTTGCCCTTAATATTTTCACAGAATGAAGGAGATTGACCTCTGATTTCACAATACTAACACAGAATTCACATGTTCTCTTTAGTTTCTTTATAAAAATGTTGTAAGCTGAATATTTTGGTGAGATTTTTGTAAGATGTTTTAAGATTAAGATTTTTTAAGATGTCACAACTAGGTTGTAAACTAGTTGAAAAAAGCAACCTTGCAAAACCAAATATTAGTCATAAAATACAGGATGTCTAAGGACTGTGAGTCTATTCCTTCCCAGTTTTAGGTGAAGAATAAAAGGAGAGAGCAGAAATACTAGGGCATTGTAGAAATACACCTCAGAGTTTCCAGGTAGGTGTATTTCCTCACTGCAGGTCATAACTCTAGTATAAAAAATATAACATGACAATGTACTTTGATTCCACAGACATCTGTTGGAAGATACAGTTGGCTCAGAGAGGAGGTGCTGAGAAGTTTTTGACACACTTAGCTAACAGATATTTCTAGAAAATGTACAAAACAGTTGGATAATTAGTATTCCACCGCCAATTCTGATCAAGTTGAAATTCATTGGAAGAGACAGAAGCTTTAGAAGAATTTGAAAATGTCACACTAGTATTCTTGAAAGGCTTGGAGGAAAGTTGTTTAGTTTCTTCCCCAAACCTGCTTCTCTCCCACTTTGCCATTGTTGTTGTTCAGTTGCTAAGTTGTCTGACTCTTTGCAACTCCATGAACTGCAGCACACCAGGCTGTTGTGTCCTTCACTATCTCCCAGAGTTTGTTCATATTCATGTCCATTGAGTCAGTGATGCCATCCAACCACCTCATCCTCTGTCACCCCCTTCTCATCCTTCCCTCAGTCTTTTCCAGCATCTGGGTCTTTTCCAGTGAGTTGGCTCTTCACATCAGGTGGCCATAGGATTGGAGCTTCAGCTTCAGCATCAGTCCTTCCAGTGAATATTCAGGGTTGATTTCCTTCTGGATTGACTAACTTGATCTTGCAGTCCAAGGGACTCTCAAGAGTCTTTTCTAGCACCACAATTCTCTAGCATCAATTCTTTGGTGCTCAGCCTTCTTTATGGTCCAACTCTCACATCTGTACATGACTCCTGGAAAAACCATAGCTTTGACTATATGGACGTTTGTCAGCAAGGTGATGTCTTTGCTTTTGCTTTTTAATATGCTGTCTAGGTTTTTCATAGCTTTCCTTTCAAGGAGCAAGTGTCATTTATTTTCATCTGGCCATTAATGATATTTCAAAATCTTGTGTCGTCCAACCTCATAGTCTTAGTTGTTCTGTGGTTGATGATCTTTGAGGGCTCATGTGGAATGGGTGTTGAAAGGCCAGATCTGGGGATACGCCATTCTGAATTGTATGAAGAGGAAAAGGGTAAGCTTTGTAAAGCGTATTCCAGTGAAGCATGTGTCACTTTGGAACAAGACTAGATAGAAGCTCTTAAAAGATTTGCATGGATCACTAGGTGGCAGTAGAGATTCTCTTAGAACATTTCAGGCCAGCCCAACTCCATTCTTGGAGAGGTGATTTAGGGAAACAGTCTACCAGGTATTTGCTGAACTTCAGCAATGTAGTTGGCCATGGCCGACCTCAATCCTTACAGACAAGTTAAAACTAACAGAGAAAAGATATAGGGGAAGTGAGTGAAGCAGTAACTAGCTAAGGGCGATACTCAGAAGTACTGGCTTTCAATTTCAATCTAAGGGAAGTTGATGATGGGATACCAGTGTGTTAGGTCCTCAGCCTTGGTCCATTTATCATTTTGATCAATAAACTGATAGAATTTTTCCAAGTAAATTCTTGAATTTGTGGGTGTCTGGAGGAGTTAAAATCCAGAATCAGGACCCCCCCCGCTTTTTTTTTCTTTTTTTGGTACTGTTTTCTGTTTTTGTTTTTGGAAACAGTTTAGTGCAATGGCCTAAATCTAACAAGATGAAATTGGACTTCAGTTCACTAACTCACATGCCCTCATTCAGGGAAGAGAAGTCATTGGAGAAAGGCAGTCGGCTTAATAGCCACATGTATGGGGTGGGGGGAAGTATTTAGTGAACAGTAAGCTCAGTACATGTCATGAGTTTGATGAGGCCACTTGAGAAGTGACCGTGAACTTGGCCCATGTCAACTGCATTGTGGGAGATGAAAATTAGAAATGATTGTGATCTAGGCTACCTCATGCCTCTCACTTCCATCATTGCCACAACCTCCCAAAAGGTCCCCTTCATCCTTGCTTGCCCCAAGCCAATCTCTTCTCTTGTACGCTGTCACTGGGTTGATTTTGTTGAAATCCTAGCTGGTACTGTCACTGTCCACTTGAACTAGTTGAGTGGTTTTGTTTTGTGTTTAATGCCACATCCAAGCTCTGGGACACGGTTCACAAGGTCTCCCATGAAGCTCCCTGGCTTCTGCTCTCATATCTACCCAGCCCCCTGTCTCTATGACCTCACCATGCTGAACGTCTTCCAGCACCCTGATGTGCTGGGTTCTCTCCCTTCCAGCTCTGAGCACTCATTTTTTCCCCGCTCAGAGCACGCCTCTCTTTCTTCATTACTTTCCCTACTCTCAAAATACATGTATACCAGCTAGGTCCCTCTGCAGGAATTACCTTCAGCAGAAAGAAGCTGGCTCCTTCAAGGTTATATCCCCTCTAGAGGAAGCCCATATCCAGTGACCAATCCATAGGACCCAGCCCCTCTGTCTCAATTTGAGACATCCCCCAACAGGCTTGGCTAACACCTCTCAGCAACTGCCATACAGTTCAACTTCTCCCTCTGCCAAGTCCTGCCCCTGCCCCTTCATCTTTGAAAGCATTCTTGCAAGTAAACTCCTGAATACCAATCTCTCTCCCAGGAGCTGTGTACCAAGGAAACCTTAACTAGAACCACAAGTTCTGTGTATACAGTTTTCCACAATAACTTCCTTTATGGAACCTATTTTTATTGGAATATAGATGATCTACAATATTGTGTTAGTTTTAGCAGTACAGCAAAGTGAATTGCTTATACATATATCCACTCTTTTTTAGATTCTTTTCCCATATAAGTCATTACAGAGTATTGCATAGAATTCCCTGTGCTATACAGTAGGTCCTTGTTGTGTATCTCATTTATATATAATAGTGTTTATCTGGGACTTCCTTGGTGGCTCAGATGGTAAAGAATCTGCCTGCAATGCAGGAGACCTAGGTTCTATCCCTGCATCGAGAAGATCCCCTGGAGAAGAGAATGGCAACCCACTTCAGTATTCTTGCCTGGAAAATCTCATGGACGGAGGAGCCTGGTGGGCTACAGTCCATTGGGTTGCAAAGAGTTGGACACAACTGAACAACTAACACTCACTTTTCACTTTCAGTGTGTATCTGTTAATCCCAATCTGAAGCCTGGCGTACTGCAGTCCATGGGGTCCCAAAGAGTTGGACACGACTGAGCAACTGAACTGAACTGAACTGAACCTTTCCCCCTTGAAAACCATAAGTTTGTCTGCTATACCTGTGACTCTATTTCTGTTTTGTATTCATTTGTACCACTTTTTAGATTCCACACAATAATTTTCTAACTTTAAAAATGGGTCACATGGAGAAAGAACTAGATCGGTATGACATGGTTCTAGAGGGTAAACCTAAAGTAACGAGTTGATGCTCTAGAGCTGGGATGTCCAATATGATAGCTCCAGGCCAGACTGAGCATGCAATGGCAAGTTTGAATTGAGATGTGTTGTGAGTGTAAAATACACACTTGATTTCAAGGACTTAGCATAAGAATGAAGATATATATCACTGATGGATTTTATATTGCTTACACACTGCTGCTGCTGCTGCTAAGTCACTTCAGTCGTGTCCGACTCTGTGTGACCCCATAGACGGCAGCCCACCAGGCTCCCCCATCCCTGGGATTCTCCAGGCAAGAATACTGGAGTGGGTTGCCATTTCCTTCTCCAATGCATGAAAGAAAAAAGTGAAAGTGAAGTCGCTCAGTCTGTCCAACTGTTGGCGACCCCATGGACTGCAGCCCACCAGGCTACTCCGTCCATTGGATTTTCCAGGCAAGAGTACTGGAGTGGGGTGCCATTGCCTTCCCCGGCTTACACACTGAAATGAGTGTTTTTAAAAAATATTTTAGATTAAGTAAAACACATTAGAAATAATTTTATCTGCTTATTTTGACCTTTTTAATGAGAGTACTATAAAATATAAGTTATATATGTAACTCTCACTGTAACTCCATTGGACAGCACTGTCCTAGAGAGAAAGGAAGAAAGATATTCAGGTTCCATATAGTTTACTAGCAACAAGAGTGTGCCCAGTATAACTGGAATGCCTCAGTGAGTTTGGCAAGTTTCCTCATGACTTCTAGCAGAGGACAGATGAAGACTTGGTGGGAAGGATGTACATGACATTCAAAATCAACATGGGCATTTCTGGAGTTACCAGATAACCCAGCAATTCCACTCCTGGACACGTATCTGGAAATGGTGAAAACTATAATTTGAAAAGATACATGCACCCCAATGTTAGCACTGTTTACAATAGCCAAGAAATGGAAGCAATCTAAATGTCCACCAATAGGTGAATGGATAAAAGATGTTGTACATATACATAATGGAATACTACTCAGCCATAAAAAGGAATGAAATAATACCATTTGCAGCAACATGCATAGACCTAGAGATTATCATACTCAGTGAAGTAAGTCAGACAAAGACAAATATATGATATCACTTATATGTGGAATCTTAAACAAAATGATACAAATGAACTCATTTACAAAACAGAAATAGACTCACAGATACAGAAGACAGTTACCAAAGGGAAAGGAAAGAGAGGATAAATTAGGAGTTTGGGATTAACAAGGGCTTCCCTGGTGGCTCAGATGGTAAAACGTCTGTCTGCAATGTGGGAGACTCAGGTTCTATTGCTGGATTGGGAAGATCCCCTGGGGAAGGCAATGGCACCCCACTCCAGTACTCTTGCCTGGAAACTCCCATGGGCGGAGGAGCCTGGTGGGCTGCAGTCCATGGGGTCACGAAGAGTCGGACACAACTGAGTGACTTCACTTTCACTTTTCACTTTCATGCATTGGAGAAATGACAACCCACTCCGGTATTCTTGCCTAGAGAATCCCAGGGATGGGGGAGCCTGGTGGGCTGCCGTCTATGGGGTCGCACAGAGTTGGACATGACTGAAGCGACTTACCAGTAGCAGCAGCAGCATACATAAAACAGATAAAACACTAGGACCTACTGTATAACACAGGGAAGTATNCACAACTGAGTGACTTCACTTTCACTTTTCACTTTCATGCATTGGAGAAATGACAACCCACTCCGGTATTCTTGCCTAGAGAATCCCAGGGATGGGGGAGCCTGGTGGGCTGCCGTCTATGGGGTCGCACAGAGTTGGACATGACTGAAGCGACTTACCAGTAGCAGCAGCAGCATACATAAAACAGATAAAACACTAGGACCTACTGTATAACACAGGGAAGTATATTCAATATCTTGTAACAACAGAAAAGAATTTGAAAAAGAATATATATGGATGTGTGTGTGTATGTATATATATATATATGACTGAAGCACTTTGCTGTACACCTGAAGCACTGTAAATCAACTATACTTCAATTTTCAAAAAGATATGCATGGTCATTTAAACTACATGAACTTTAAGGTTCCATCAAACCCTGGGCTGAGCGTTCATGAAAACAGTTGGAAGCTGAGAGACAGAAGCATAAAGTTAGCTTGTTATTTACAGTTTCTGGGACAGATTTCCTTATAGTTTATTCCTTACTAATCTTGCTTGTAGATCACAGTTGGAAAAACAAGCAAGGTTCAAAACACATGAGTCCTTGCAACCTTTACAGTGGAATCATGTCAAGTTACCTTGGAAATCAATAAAAAGTGCGTTTGTTTTTGGGCAGATGTTTGTGATCAAAAATCAGAGTGTTAAGAGTTATGTGCAATGATAAGAGCCTAGCTCATCTGCTTCCCAACTCCCCTGCGTCCAAGAGCTGTGTTTTGCTTTTACTTTACACTTGTGTCAGAAGAAGTCTTCTCTTATTCACCATTTTCTCAAATTACTGGCATGTTTTCACAAGACACAGTTGAAAGAAATCAAGTCCCAAATTACCTTAGGTTCCTGTGAGGTTTTTATACAAAAAAGTTAATAAAATGTGGTTGACTCGTGTTGAGTTCTGAAGCGACTTTCATTAAAGGTTATCATCCCCTTTCAAATTCATTGGTTTGAGATGCTCTAATCATTTGGGGCTTTAAGATTAAAAAGCAGAATGATGCACTGGTGGACTTACTACATAATTATACCAAAAGGCTCTGGAATCTCACTGCTTCTATCGCCCTTAGCTGTGTGACCTTGAGAAAAATTACTAGACATTCTGGTTGCGTCCATTGTGTAATTGTAAAAAGAAAAGAGGTGTTAATCATACATTATAGGATTGTTGGGAGGAGTAAATTAGTTGATACATATAAAAAGTTTACACAATTGCTTTAAATTGTGTCAATAAATACTAATTGCAAAAAAAAAAATACTAATTGCTGTTGTTATTGTTATTACTGTTATTATTTCACCACTGCAATCATTACCTTCCATTCCTGTGAGTGGATTCTCCTCCTGTAAAACACATTTACATTTGTTGCTATCCCAGAGCATGTCAACAGGACAGAGCTTCTTGGAGTGGGAGCAGCTAGGAAAAGAAGACAATAAATCATATTGTAAAGCTTTCAAAGGTCATCATACCTTTGGAACATTTTTTTTTAATGTTGAATACATTTCCGAGTAGAGAACAGTGAAGATTTTCAGGAGCTTAATTCAGATTTATGAAGAAGATGTTGTTAGATAGTAATTCTGTAACTACAAATATTCTCTGTGGAAACCTTTGGAAATGAAACTGTAAATTTGGAAAGTTATAATCTTTTTAAGAGGATTGGTGTTAAAAACTATGCAAATTAGCTGTCAACAAAGCTTATTTACCTAAAGTAAACAGTGTTCTAACACAGCTCCTAAGCATTATTTTCTGTAAAATGGAGATAAGCACACTGGCCAGGACAGCAGGAAAATTTTGTAAATGTCCCTTTTCCATGAGCTTTCACTTCTACTTGAGAAAGGTAGAGGGGGTCTGCTTGGCTTAAGGCTGACTGCTTCACTAGCCACTCACACAGTGCGTTTCCTCCTTTACTTCTGCAAGATCAAAGTCTCCAACTTAATTACTTTATATTTTTATTCAGTGGTTGTAATTTGCCCTTTGATTCTCTGTATTAAATTCTTTTTTCTCAAATCAATGATTCTGACCTTTGATTTCAGAACACTTTAGGGTGTCACAATCTGTCTCAGAAAGAATCACAAAATCCTCACAAGAAAATGTCTAGTCAAATTAAGTTTAAGTCATTTTCACTTAAAATACAATTTCCCATTTTGTAAACTTAAGAGGAGGGGTTTAAAAAATGCCCAAATCAGCAGCAGATGGCTTTGCCACTCTCCGATGATGCCAGGAGCCTTTTTTCCCTCCTAACTTTGGGACTTAAATATATAAACAGCCTGAAATGAGTTTTATCTAATGCTTGTTCTGGAATGAGGGGACAGATGCCAAATTTGAGGCTGGAGTTNGGCTTTGCCACTCTCCGATGATGCCAGGAGCCTTTTTTCCCTCCTAACTTTGGGACTTAAATATATAAACAGCCTGAAATGAGTTTTATCTAATGCTTGTTCTGGAATGAGGGGACAGATGCCAAATTTGAGGCTGGAGTTGAGTTTTACAACTACATCAAACTATGCGTATTGAGAACAAAGGTGCCCACAAGTTGACATGCTGAGTTCACAGCCACTGAGCTTTTTGACATCCTGCAATATACAAGTAACACCTAGTAAAAAATATACTTGCCAAACACTTATTACCCACAGATATATGTTAGAACCTAAAAGAGAAAGAGTAAGAAAGACGACTCTGTAATTAATTACGGATTCTCCACACACAGCTTCAGCAAGGCAAGAACAAGCATATGTAAGAAAGGCTTAACAAGTGTAACAAGTGTAAGAAAGGCTTACCGATCTTCTTCTGGGATCTGGATGGATCTTCTAATAATTGAAAATGGATGGCGGGGAGCCGTTGGGAAGCACTTACAACCCGTATGGTTAGCAACTTTAACAGGCACTAATTCAGGTACTGATGTCAAAGGCACTGATATCTCAAAGAGCTAGAGGAGAGAAAGAGAACTATAACACATATATTTGTTTGCTTGTTTTACAAAAAAAAAATCATGTCTACAGCCCGCATTTTTGCCTTACGGTTGTGACTTTAGCAAAGTTGTCCATTAAGACAGAACTAATAAGGATGAGGCTTGGTGTGATAGAAAGAATGCTGGGCTGCAAATCAGAAGACCAGCACCTTACATCACTTTATCAAATATTTAAGTTTGGTCAAGTCTCTTAACTTCTTGGTGTCCCTAGTACCCTTGTAAAATAGTTAGCTTGTAAAATGTTCCCTGCTCCTGCTTTAAGTCTGAGTATAAATTGTAAGGATTAAATGAAATTACAGCTATCAAGTTTCTTTGCAACCATGGTGAAGAGATAACTGTTCAAAACGATTTCCTTATCCCTTCCCATGCCATCTCCACCGAAGGATAGTTTCCTGTTCCTTGACTTTGGACTTAGCCATGTGACTTGCTTTGGCACAAGCATAGACTTGAACCACGTGTGCTTTCTGGGGCTCACTGTCTCGTGCGTTTGCTCTAGCCGTGAGAAGAGCACGATCTGGCAGTCTTGCTGGTCTAAGGGATGAAAGACACGGGGACCAGACCTGGACTCAGCCTGCAGTTTGGTGTCAAGCCCAACTGAGCCCAAACTCTAAACTAACTGAATCTCAGATACAGGAATGAGAATGTCAGTATTGTTTGAAGCCACTAAGTTTTAGGGTGGTGTTTATTCAGCATTACAGAGTAAAAACTGACTGATACAAGACCATCATGCCCAAATAATTATAGGTAACATGACTATCAGTTTTTTCTATGTTTCCATATGCCAGCCCCTGTTGTAAGGACCTTTATATTAATTCATTTGCCCCTTATAACAACATTAGAGGTTGGTTTTATTATCCCCCCCAACTCTACAGCTAAAGAAACAGATGGAAAGAGAGGTTATATAACTGGCCTAAGACAATATAACTATTGATTGGGAGGGTGAGGATCTGAACCCACACAGTTTACCCTACAGCCAGAGGGCATACTCTCAAGAACATGCCTTATTACTTTTTGGAATGAAACTGCTGTGACCAGGAGCTGCAAGATGGAATCTCAGCAGATAAAATTTACTTGCCAAGAGTATCAATTACTTTAATTCTTGAGTGGTTCTCTGATGTACAGGTGAATTTGAACTTGATTTTAATGTTCTGTCCATTCAATTACCATTCCACATAGTCCTTGCTGCATAGAGTCTTCATTTATTCACTTAGCTTCTAAGAGGTATTTCACTGAACAGCCCATAACTTTGGGATGAGAAGTTTTTTGGAAAACACTATTACAATGTTCAAATATGCATATTTGGAAAGAAAAACTGCTGAACACTTACACTTAAGCATATTCTTGGAAACTCATTTGTTGTGGACAACAGTCAAAATATTCAATTATCTATTAAGTGGAAACAATCCATTAAAGTTATGTTTGTCCTGACCTTTTAATATGTAATGGTACTACCATAAGTTTAAGTAAGAGTGTTTTTAACAGTGTTTATTTTGCATGAACTTCATCTTGCGAAATTTTTCAGTATACTCTAGGGTATAACACAGTCATGAACTAAAGCCTCTTAGGTTACGCAACCTTTGCTTCAACTGACAGTTGATGCTTAGCCATAGTCATGTCATTTTTTTCCCCTCTGATTGTCAAACAGTAGAGGTCAGAATTTTTACAAGTTCAAGATTCTCTAAAAGAATTTAAAAAAAGAAACTCTAAACTTTAAGGGCTATTTTAAGAGGTATGGGGGGGAAAAATTAAGGGTATGTTAACCTAGTACCAAAACAAATCAGCATTCCATTCTTTCCTTCTGAATAAGATAAATTATGTATTAGATTGGCCAAAAAGTTTGTTCAAGTTTTTTCATAATATCTTACAGAATAATAATAATTTTTATTGCAGTGCCTCTTTTCCCAATCATGAGACTAGACTGTAGAGGCAAATGTGACAATTGAATAAATATATCAATATGTGTGATGGATTTGCAACATCGAACCAAAAGGAATGTAGTTTGACTTACAGCTTTTTAGTATATTTTCTTTCCTAAGTTTGTGATTACTGCTCCACTATGCCATGTATGTGTTTCCCAAGTGGCGCTGGTGGTAAAGAACCCACCAGCCAATGCAGGAGACGTAAGAGAGGTGGGTTCGATCCCTGGGTTGGGAAGCTCCCCTGGAGGAGGGTATGGCAACCCACTTCAGTATTCTTGCCTGGAATCCCATGGACAGAGGAGCCTGGTGGGCTACAGTCCATAGAGTTGCAAAGAGTCAGACATGACTGACTAACCACGCATGCATGCCTTATACATTTTACAACAATATGATAGCAATACAAAGAAAAACGTATCTACTGAGCAAAGGAGGTTTTATAAGATGAAGAGGGAAGAATTCTTTCTTTCATGGGGACTGGAGGATTCTTTCCAAAGTCTTCTGTGCTAGATATTCTTCACCTGCCCCTCTGGAGATGCCATCCTCTTTTCTTCCTTCCCCACTGTGTTCAAGGATGCTGACCTCCATGACCACATCTGTAAGCCTCCTTACCTCCCCCACCCTGCCCCCTCTCCCTGCCAGGATAAGGGTGCGCAGTGGCTGCCCCTCGCCCAGCCAGTCCTGCAGCACTTTCCCCCACTTCCTCTCTGGGTTCCCATAACCACTCCACCCTCTGGCCTCTTCAGTTTAAGGGTGGGAACAGCGCCCCCTTTCTAGCAGCTCTGGGTACTTCGCCAGCCCTTCTTCCTTCCCCTACGCTGCCCATTCCCTTCATCAGACTCTTCTCAATCACTCCATCTGAACAATGTGGTACCTAATTAATAACACAAGTCAGCGTGGCTATCTTTGTTCCTTGAAATGTCTGCCCTAGTGGCTTCCATATGATTTCCCGATCCTTGACATCATAGCATCAGAGAGACAGTCCTAGATATAACTACCTCGGGTACATCTGGAGCCCCTCTGACTCTCGGTGTCCTCATCTATAAGACGATAAGCTGCCCTTTGAGCTTGTTTCAGGTTCAAATAAGATGATGCACCTAAAGCACTGAGACAGTGCTTGGCAACCAGCTGAGCTGTAGCTGTCAACACCACCAGCATCAGGGCCACTGAGGGCTCATGTCCTCCTACCTGTTTGGAAACGTACGACGTGCTGGTATTGACACAGACGAGGCTCTCTTCATTGCAGCAGCCGCCACACCGGAAGACGTTCACACAGGGAGGCTTGAAGAACGTGTCCGTGCTGCTCCCCAGCTCACTGGCCACCTCCACGCAGGTCTCTCGAGGGCTGCACTGTGTCCTTTGCCATTCCTCGTCGATAACTGCAGAGAGGCAGTCCATTGGGTCAGCAGAACAAACGGCCCTGACATGCCTACATGGACCAGGGTTTGCTCAACACCATCATTCTTGTCTGTATCAAGCTTGTTGATTTCACAAGATGGGTATCTGGGGTTGGCTTTAAGCAAGAATTGTTGGCAGAAAAATTACAACCCAAATCTGTGTTCCTTTCCATGTTTATGATCCCTTCATAGCCACCAATTCTACTTTCCACTAGTAATAAGCACCATGTCCTGGATGTAACTACATTGGGTACATCTGGAAAGGCTGGCTAATAAAGAAGTAAATAGATGCACGTAAAACAATAACATGTAAACAGTATTTATTAAGCAATTTACAGGACGTAGCCGGAGAGCATGTCTTCTCCTTTAAGTCAGGTATGCGTAGGTTTTAGCACCATTACGAAATACATTTCTGTTGGTTGCTTAAGTAACTATATATGGCAAACATATGGATGAAAATTTAAGTGTTCCTCAAGTCAGAGTGTTCTCATTTGCAAACGTCCGATACTGACATTTCTATCAAATGATGGAATAAGCTGATTCATTTTGATGAAAGGAGCAATTTTCTGGCCATTCTAATGAATTTGTGGGAAACAAGAAACAAGCCTTAAAAAAAAAAAAAAAAGGATTACATACATTCCTGTAAAATACACTTGCCTTTCTCTCAAAGTTCATTTTTTTAAAATTAGATTTTGATAATGTTGTATAGCCTTTCTGTGGCTGTTTCTGGGAAATGATTCAAATTTGTGATACTGGCAACATTTGAAGACTTTCTTTTAGTTTGACATGGAATTGTCGAGTCGATTATAGGCTGGGGGGTAGTTAAAACCCTCTCTGGTGGGGAGCTTCTAATCTGAGCCTCAATCATGCCCACCTCCTGATGTTCACATCCTCTGTCATCCCCTCCTCTGCATATGTGCTGGGCCTAGTACCCCAATTCTTATGAAGAAAAGACAGCAAGAGCGGTGGGATGGCATGCTCATGGTGAAGTTAACAAAGACTGCTCTCCATCTCACTAGCAGTCACTCTCTCTTGCCTTCTCAACTGCAGCCTTAGAGGAAGTGAGTCACCATGTTGAAAGGCCCACGTGGAAGGCAAGTGAGGGTGGCCTCTATCCAACAGGTGCTAATGGAGGTGGGATCCTCGGCCCAACAGCTTGTCTGGAACTGAATCCTGCCAACAACCTCTCAGTAAACTTGGAAGCACATCCAGCCCTAACTGAACCGTGAGATGGTGCCTATAGCCCAAGCTGACACCTTGACTGAAGCCTCCGGAGTGACCCTGAAGGAGAGACACCGATCGAGCCCATGTCTGCACTGCTGACCCACAGAAACTGTGAGATCAAAACATGCTCTCTGAAGCACCTAAGTTTTGGGGTAATGTGTTACACAGCAATAGATAAACTCTTCTCTGTTTTTATCTTATGTTCAAAAATCTAGTTGGTCTCTGCCCACACTCTGAATTCCTGTAGATGTGAATGTGTTTCCACTAGAAGGGATAGAGAAAACTCCTACCTGAAGGATACACACAAAATATCATTGTTGCAGATCTGCTGCTAGTCTCTAAATTATTCCCTTAAGACATCTTTCCCACAGCTTTTCTCCCTTCCGCCCCCCCTTAACCTCAAATTTCCTCATATGTTGCTTCTTGGATCATTGAAAACACAAAGTATGTTTGGCTGGCTGAAAAGCACTGCCTACGCTACACAGTTTACCTAAACTTTCCTTTTTCATAATAAAATCTTTTAGCCCAACAAACCATTTAAAATTTTTGATTATGAATATTTACATACAGAGCCTGAAGGCTGTAAACATGAGAAATAAATTATCCAATTAGGTACTGTTTAAATCACTATTATTAATCATAAATCGCTGAATAAACAAGTAATCAACTTTAAAAACTCTTTCTTGTTTAAAATTCCACTTAACTGTTGCTTTCCATTTGCTTTTTTATAAAACTTAAGTTTTGAAAGTCAGAACACTGTGTGGAACTCTGACCACTGTCGCTGAGTAAAGGCTTCCTATCTCTGCTTCCTCGACTACTGCTCAGCAGGACTGCTCCTCCTCGGGGAATTACCCTCAAGTACGTGAGGAAGAGTTATAAGAAATTGTCACCGGGATACCACATGGGTTTCATTATTTGCTACTTCTGTGTGTGCTAAGTTGCTGCAGTCATGTCTAACTCTGTGCAACCCTATGGACTGTAGCCCGCCAGGCTCCTCTGCCCATGGGATTCTCCAGACAAGAATACTGGAGTGGGTTGCCATTTCCTTCTCCAGGGGATTGTCCCGATCCAGGGATCAAACCTGCGTCTCTTATGTCTCCTGCATTGGCAGGCAGGCTCTTTACCACTAGCACCACCTGCCACTTCTTAGTAATTAACTTTAGATGATCCCCCTCTGCCATGTAATAAAAGACATTTTAGAGTTAGCAAATTCTGTATTATTTATGATTTTTAAAATATTTTGTTTAATGTTATGGCTTCCTCCTTAGAAAATGTTCATTTCACATTTCCTTCTCCAGGGGATTGTCCCGATCCAGGGATCAAACCTGCGTCTCTTATGTCTCCTGCATTGGCAGGCAGGCTCTTTACCACTAGCACCACCTGCTACTTCTTAGTAATTAACTTTAGATGATCCCCCTCTGCCATGTAATAAAAGACATTTTAGAGTTAGCAAATTCTGTATTATTTATGATTTTTAAAATATTTTGTTTAATGTTATGGTTTCCTCCTTAGAAAATGTTCATTTCAACATCAACGACTTTTTAAAATTAGCTTGTCTGAGTTTTATGGTAATTGCTTCTCTGTCTCCGTCTTCACAGAGTAGCTTCAGGCTTGCCTAAGGCCTTCAGGCAGGTAATCTGGTTAAAGCCCTGAATCTTCAGATGAGGTCTCACCCCTTTACTTTCACGAACTCCATGCTAGTTCACACATAGAAACAACTAGAGTTGCAGACCTCTGGCTAAATTGGGTTCTAGGCCATGGTTCCAACCATCTCAACTCTTTCAGACATAGTCATTCACATGCGCATTACGCATCCTCTTGACACCCAGCCTCTGTGCTGCCAAGGGATTTATCCTGCCTATGCACAGCTTTCCCCACAGCCAACAACAGTGGCCCATTCAACATTGTCCTTTCACAAATGGAAGAAAATAAAGATAACTTTATAGAGAAAGACAAGAATCAATTTGAATTATTATGCAATAGCTACAATCCGATACTAGGTAATCATATGTAAATCAAATCTAAAATGTTAGCTCATCAATGCTATGGTGGCTTCTTGTGTTGTTGTGACATGTCATTAAAAAGTGAGATGCTGGACTTTCCTGTTGGTCCAGTGGTTAGGACTCGGCACTTCCACTGCAGGGGACATGGGCTCCATCCCTGCTTGGGGAAGTAAGGTGCCACATGCTGTGTGTCACGGCCAAACAAATTTTTTAAAGAAAAGAAAAAAGCTAAACGTCTAATTGGAGGCCACACAACTGTATTTGGCAAGTGATTCTTTCATTACAGGACAGTACGTCATGACAATGGTTTTCTTATAAAGAACCTGCAAAGCTTACTAGGGAAGAGTCATTCCCTTTATTTCAAATCATGTTATTTTCTAGTCCAGAATCTGGATTCTTTTGTCTAGAGAATTTTCCTCTCCATTATTCTGCTAGTAATACCAGTAGGCATTATTCCAACTCAGCTTCTAAATTCTGCTTTTCATTCTTACTTAAAAAAAAAAAAACCTCTCTCCCCCTGTCTCTTATACACATCTCCTTTACTTTCACGAACTGCATGCTAGTTCACACATAGAAACAACTAGAGTTGCAGACCTCTGGCTAAATTGGGTTCTAGGCCATGGTTTCAACCATCTCAACTCTTTCAGACATAGTCATTCACATGCGCATTACGCATCCTCTTGACACCCAGCCTCTGTGCTGCCAAGGGATTTATCCTGCCTATGCACAGCTTTCCCCACAGCCAACAACAGTGGCCCATTCAACATTGTCCTTTCACAAATGGAAGAAAATAAAGATAACTTTATAGAGAAAGACAAGAATCAATTTGAATTATTATGCAATAGCTACAATCCGATACTAGGTAATCATATGTTAATCAAATCTAAAATGTTAGCTCATCAATGCTATGGTGGCTTCTTGTGTTGTTGTGACATGTCATTAAAAAGTGAGATGCTGGACTTTCCTGTTGGTCCAGTGGTTAGGACTCGGCACTTCCACTGCAGGGGACATGGGCTCCATCCCTGCTTGGGGAAGTAAGGTGCCACATGCTGTGTGTCACGGCCAAACAAATTTTTTAAAGAAAAGAAAAAAGCTAAACGTCTAATTGGAGGCCACACAACTGTATTTGGCAAGTGATTCTTTCATTACAGGACAGTACGTCATGACAATGGTTTTCTTATAAAGAACCTGCAAAGCTTACTAGGGAAGAGTCATTCCCTTTATTTCAAATCATGTTATTTTCTAGTCCAGAATCTGGATTCTTTTGTCTAGAGAATTTTCCTCTCCATTATTCTGCTAGTAATACCAGTAGGCATTATTCCAACTCAGCTTCTAAATTCTGCTTTTCATTCTTACTTAAAAAAAAAAAAATCACAGAATTTTGAAGACATAAAAAGCTATAGCTAATCTATTGGTTTTCATCCATGTATGTCTGGCCATAGATGCTCCTTTTTTAATGAATGCCCAGGTTGTTTTATTTTTTAAGTAAATTCAATTATTTTTTTTCAATTAAGAACAGTCTTTCTGGGTTTGTTTTGCCCTCATAACTCTGAGTTTAATATATTTCTATATTGTGAAGTGTTATTTGGCATTGAATTTTGACCTCAAAATCATATTGAGTCTTGTTTCTCTGCTGAGTAAACAAACACAGGAAACTAGAATTCTCCACTAAATCAAAGCTATGAAATCAAGACCTCCTTTTCTTCTCGTTGCCACGTGCCTACCCTGCTCAAACTATTGGTGGAAGTTGGCACATTTGTTACTATCTGATAAAGAGTAAGACTTGGCCTCCACATGCATACACCTACCTTTGAGTGTCTCCATGTCATAGAAAGTGGCCGCAAACCTGGTTGACCGGTGGGATGCTGAGCGAGAGTCTGTGCTGGTGAGACTTTTGAGCTTCAGACGGCATCTCCATAGCTTCCAGTCCTCAAAGTGTGTGATCTGCAGTAGTTCCTCCAAACCCGAAGCCGCCCTGATCTGCTGCTCAGATCGTTCTAACATTGACCGGGATACCCGCTTAAAGTGAAACAAACCAAAAACTCTGATTTACAAGCAAGTTACTCAATTTCTACTTTGTCTTAATAACAAGCATTTTTTTACTAGCACTTACAAAGGTAATTGGGCTTCCCTGGTGGTTCAGCTGGTAAAGAATTTGCCTGTAATACTGGAGACCTGGGTTCAATCCCTGGGTTGGGAAGATTCCCTGGAGAAGGGAACGGCTGCCTACTCCAGTATTCTGGCCTGGAGAATTCCATGGACTATATAGTCCATGGAGGTCACAAAGAGTCAGACACGACTGAGCAACTTTCACTTTCACAAATGTAAATAGAGCTAAAAATTAGGTTATCCAAAGGGACACTAGTACCCAGGGAAAATGACAAGTAGTAATTTTGATCCACATTCTGTTCATTTATGATCAATGGAATGACTTATTTCCCCTGGAAATAAATAATAATTTAAAGACAACATCGTAGTGGATTCAATGGCAGACATTTAAATGACATGTCCACATCCTAAACCCCAGAACCTGCAAATAAGACTTTTTGGGGGGACAAGGATCTTTGTAGGTGTAATAAAGTTAAGGATCTTGAGATGAGATCACCCTAGATTATCTGAGTAAACCTTAAATACAAACATAAACATCCTTATAAAAGTCAGAAGAGGGAAGACATGGAGACAGAAGAGGAGGATTTGTGAAGATGGAGGGAGAGGTTAAAGTAGCACAGTCATCCCGTGGCAGATTCATGTCAATGCATGCCAAAACCAACAGAGTACTGTAAAGTAAAATAAAGTAAAATGGAAGCTCTAAAAAAAAAAATTTTGTTTAAAAAAAACATATTTGTTTTTTAAATAAATAAATAAATAAAAGTAGCACAGTCGTAAGCCAAGGGTTGCCTAAAGCCACCAGAAGCCCATTACCCACTGCAGCTGAACACTCGATGGCCTCCACCTTCCAGAGGAGTCCATCAGTTCTGCAGCTTCAGTTTCGTGGGGTTTTTTAAAATTGTTTTTCTTGAGATACAATTTACAGATAAGGTAGTGTAGGTTTAAGGTATATAACATATTGAGCTCTTCAAGGTCATGTTTTTGGTGCCATTTCTGCAAATATTTGCAATCTGCAGATGTTTATCATCCTGGGATCAACTTTTTATTTTATCAATCATGGCTTTAGACTGTAAACTATCTGAAAACATGAAAGCAGAAGGTCATTTTACTTGGAAGTCCAGTTATGAATGTGAATGTGTGTATGTGTGCATGTTTTAACAAAGGTGTGAGAATCTCGAACATGTTTATGAGCTGAGGGAAAGAGCCAACAGAGCAGAAGAACATATGCAGAAGGGAGAGCAGGGACCTAGCGGGGTTAGTGTGATGTAAGTTCCGGAGATAAGCAGACAGAGGATGAATGAATGAGAGGGTCTGAAAGAGGAGGCTCATAGAGATGACCCAGGTCTGAAGATCACAGGACTCATTGAGACCTGTGGTTTCTCACTTCTTTGGGAAATTTGTCTCAAGGCAGTTTTCTGGGAGCAAGGAGTGGAGGAAGCTTGAAGAGTACAGATGGGGTTTGGGGAATAGACATTGAATTTCAGGAGCATTCTGTAACTGCTTCATCTAAGAAATCTGGGGTTGAAATTGAATAACTGCCAATCTCTCCAGCAACTCTGAAATTCAGTGATGTGCTATTAAGGCTCATTTTTCAATAGTTTCTTATTTCATGATTATTCATTCCCTCTTCTACTTGGACACTGTAACTACTTCATATTCAATCCACTCTGTGGAATAAAATTTTGTTATAAGACTGCTTCCCCATGAAAATAATGAAAACAATCAAATAGCTGTTTAAATGCTTTAAAAATTGTACTCTGAGAGGATTTTTATTTATTGAGGCAAATTTCAATTTCAAAATGATAAGGCTTCATAGCTTTTACAAGTTTCAATTCAATCTGAGAAATATCTTCAAATTATCCAACCATGAGAGCTCAGTGGGAAATAATCAAATCTCTGAATTGTATTAAGGCCACTGAAGGGCTCATACAACTTACCTCATCATAAAAAAAGAAGTGTTCACTCAAGTATAAGTTATTTAAGCAAACTTTAAGCCTTATAACTTAAAACCTAGTTTGAAATAATTCATAAATTCAGACAGTTATTTTGTTCTTACAAGTGGAGGTACTAAAAATTAGGAATAAGCAGAAAGCTGACAACTAATTCTTTGTGGGGGTAGGAGGTGGGCATATATTTACAAAGGGTCAAGAATGACTACTAACTCCAAGAGGTTTTCTACATTGGTGGATTTTTGTATAGTTCATTTTATCTGCTTGAACAAGACAAACACAAAATTAAAAAGTGTAAATATAGCCCCCAGTACATATTAAAACTATGGATTTCAATGGTTTTCACTACCAAACATTTGCCAAATTGCTTATAATTTCTTCCTATTTTCTAATGGAAGTGCTAATGAAAGCTAAAATAATCAGAAAGCACTCAGCGAGAGGAATTGAGGAAGTGTTACCAGATCGCTGCTTTTTGTCACAACAGCATCTTTTTATGCGTCTGTGGTCATTAATCCAAGACTGTTAGCAATTTCCCTCCTAAATAAAAAATCATTCTCTGATTTCTTGGCTACCACAAGCCAATTTCTAAATTGAGACTTAAGGTCTTTGTAACAAGATGTACTGTTATTTCAATGCATACTTCTTCCTGCAGACAACAGGAAGTGCTCCTTAATTTCTGACATCACCTGGCATTCTCTCCAAGGAAGCACGAGCATCTGCACAGCTCAGGCCCAGGCAGTCATCTAGGCCGAGTGTAACTAAGACAGCAGCCAAGATACCTGGAAAGGTATGGTGGCCGGGTTTGGAGGAGGAATTTGCAAGTGTCCATGTTGTGGGGAAATCAAAAGCATTCTTTACTCCTAATAATTTGAACTCTCAATTTCCATGCCTCTCCCTCCAAAAAAATATCAAGTCAAAGAACACATTCAAAGAGTGACCAAAGGCATAATTTGGGGGACATCAAGGAGCCCCATTGGGAAAGAACAGCAGGAGGTTCATTTTTGTTGGGTGAAGAGTGAGCTTGAGAGTGAGAGGGCTGGAGAGTAAGATTGGGAAGAGAGGTTGGTGGGGTGAAATACTACGTAACAGCCACTGAGTGCCGAAGAATTGATGCTTTTGAACTGTGGTGTTGGAGAAGACTCTTGAGAGTCCCTTGGACTGCAAGGAGATCCAACCAGTTCACCCTAAAGGAAATCAGTCTTGAATATTCATTGGAAAGGCTGATGCTGAAGCTGAAACTCCAATCCTTTGGCCACCTGATGCAAAGAGCTGACTCATTTGAAAAAACCCTGATGCTGGGAATGATTGAAGTGGGAGGAGAAGGGGATGACAGAGGATGAGATGATTGGATGGCGTCACCAACTCAATGAACATGAGTTTGAGTAAACTCTGGGAGTGGGTGATGGACAAAGAAGCCTGGTGTGCTGCAGTCCATGGGGTTGCAAAGAGTTGGACACAACTGAGTGACTGAACTGAACTGAACTGAGGATGGTCACAGTCAAGAAGACAACACCAAAGGTTGGTGGGGATGCCCAGCAATGGGGACCCTCATCCATTGCTGATGGGATTGTAAAATGGTGCTGTCACTTTAAAAAAGAGTTCACCAATTCTTTAAAAAGTTAAACTCATGGTATGATCAACTAATTCCACTCCTAAGGATTACTCAAGAGACAGAAAATCGATTATTGGCTTCCTAGGGCTGGAAGTGGGAATCAGGTTAATTGTAAAGGGGCACAAGGGATCTTGGGCTTCTCAGGTGGTGCAGCGGTAAAGCACCTGCCTGCCAGTGCCAGAGATGCAAGAATGCAGGTTGGATCCCTGAGTCAGAAAGATCCCCTGGAGGAGGGATGGCAACACACACTAGTATTCTTGCCTGGCAAATCCCGTGGACACAGGAGGCTGGTGGGCCATAGTCCATGGGGTTCCAAAGAGTCAGATACAATTGAGTGACTGAGAAGAAACACACACACACATACACAAGGGATCTTATATGGAGATGGCTGCACCACTCAATAAGTTTACTAAACACCATTGAAGTACTTCAAACAGGTGAATGGTTAAATTTTATAGTATGTAACTTGTATAACAATATAGTGGTTTAAAACAAAAAAGAGGAAGAATTGGAAGCTTAAAGGCCAAACTAGTATCCAGTTTGGGAGGCAATGTAAAATATCGGAGACTTGAACAATGGGATATCACTGAACATCCATTGGTTTGCTCTTTTGTTTATTTCTTCTCGCTTTGGCCTCAGTCCCCACTGTTCCCTCTGCTGGGAATGCCCTCTACTCTGTTTAGCTAAACCTTTCTCAACCAGGTGTTACCTCCATATGGAAACCTCCCCCACAACTCCCACCCCTGCCTGGGTCTGGTCCTTCAATCACATGGATTTCTAGCTCCCCATCCTTTTCCTCAGCACTTACCACCACTGACACTAAAGAATTATTTACCATTACTTAATGCTTCTCTTCCCCACTGTGTCTTAAGAAACACTGGAGGAGTAATGATATGTTTTATTCACATAGCAATAGGTAGAGCTATGAATTAGGAGGTTGGGATTAACATACACATACACCAACAAGGACCTAATGTATAGCACAGGGAACTTTACTCAATATTTCTTCTCCTATTAGGGAAAAGAATCTGAAAACAAATAGACATGTATATGTATAACTGAATCATTTTTCTGTACATTTCAAACTAACACAACATTATAAATCAACTATAGTTCAATTAAAAATAATAAAGGGGAAGACATAGGCAGTACACTCTTTGATATACAACACAGCAAGATCCTCTTTGACCCACCTCCTAGAGTAATGGAAATAAAAACAAAAATAAACAAATGGGACCTAATTAAACTTAAAAGCTTTTGCAAAGCAAAGGAAACAATAAACAAGATTAAAAGACAACCCTCAGAAGGGGAGAAAATAATTGCGAATGAAACTGATAAAGGACTAATCTCCAAAATATATAAGCAGCTCATACAGCTCAATATTAGCAAAATACACAGCCCAATCAAAAAATAGGCAGAAGATCTAAACAGACATTTCTCCAAAGACATACAAATGACCAACAAACACATGAAAATATGCTCAACATCACTAATCATTAGAGAAATGCAAATATAAACTACAGTGAGGTATCACCTCATACCAGTCAGAATGGCCATCATCAAAAAATCTACAAATAATAAATGCTGGAGAGGGTGTGGAGAAAAAGGAATTGTCCTACACAGTCAGTGGAAATGTAAACTGATACAGCCATTATGGAAAACAGTATGGAGATTCCTTAAAAAACTAGAAATAAATCTACCATATGTCCCAGCAACTTCACTACTGGGCACACACTCTGAGGAAACCATAATTGAAAAAGACACATGTACCTCAGTATTCACTGCAGCACTATTTACTATAGCCGGGACATGGAAGCAACCTAGATACCCATCGATAGATGAATGGATAAAAAAGATGTGGTAGATATATACAGTGGAATATTAATCAGCCATAAAAAGAATGAATTTGAGTTAGTTCTAGGGAGGTGCATGAACATAGGGACTGTTATACAGCATGAAGTAAGACAGAAAGAGAAAAATAAATATAGCATATTCATGCATATATGTGGACTCTACAAAAAATGGTACTGATGAACCTACTTGCAGGGAAGGAATGGAGACGCAAATGTAGAGAACAGATTTGTGGACACAGTGCGGGAGGGAGAGTGGGATGAATAGAGAAAGGAGTATCAACATATACACACTATTAGGTGTAAGATGGCTGGCTGATGAGAAGTTCCTGTGTAGCAAGGGAAGCCCAGCCTGGAGCTCTGTGATGACTTGGAGGGATGGGATGGGGAGAGGGGAGGGAGGCTAGGGAGGGAGGACAGGTATGTATAATTATGGCTGAAACCAACACAGCACTGTAAAAATATTTTTTAATATATTTAATAAAAAATGGGAAAAACTAAAGGGATGTATCAACATTTATCTTAGCATAAAAATAAAAGCTATACAAAGAAAAAATAGTAAGAGCTAAATATTCATTAAATGTATGAATAAATAGAAATGCTACAGAAAGCTTAACCCTGACATTACTGACTTATGTGAACTGTATCACTTATTTTTCAAGGCTCTTCCTCGGAGTATCCTCCTTCCAGGTCCAAATCACCTGCCACTTTTCCCATCAAGCTTTCTATGATATCCCTAACTTGGACTGTATTTTTAATGAGGGTATTACATTTCCCTTATTAGACTATGATCTCCTTGAGGGTAGAATATGTGGTCAGGTTCATCTTTTTAAGTAAGTACTTAATGCATAGCTGATGAAGAAATTTATGAGTAGTAAACACACACACACTGGACAAATATTGTGATCAGGCCCATGTTTGTGTGGTCTGTTTAATCTTTTGTATAGAGCAATGCTTCTCAGAACTTCCTGTGCATACCAGTCACCAGCAATCTTGTCAGAATACAGGTTCTGAGGCAGTAGGTTTGGAGGGAGACCTAGAATGGTGCATTTCTAACAAGTGCCCAGGTGCCTGTGGTTGGTTGGTTGGCCACACTTTGAGAAGTGTTTGTAGCACAGGTCCTCAATCGGCTTCACCCTGAACCTACCTGGGAAGAAACCTCAGAGAAAAACACTGATGCTTGGATCCCATCCTCAGAAATTCTTATTTTATGGGTCTAGGTTACAGCTTTGCCATAAGGATTTTTTATTTTTATCTTTTTGGTCCTGCCTAGGCTTTATTGACTTGCCATACACTCCAGTACATTTGTAGAGTGTGGATTCACCTCCCTCCTTGGA
>SJYX01015343.1:537076-581605 GCA_006410675.1 Oreotragus oreotragus | reverse complement strand
AATGAAAACTGACCTTTTGCAGTCCTGTGGCCACTGCTGAGTGTTCCAAATTTGCTGGCATATTGAGTGCAGCACTTTCACAGCATCATCTTTTAGGATTTGAAACAGCTCAACTGGAATTCCATCACATCCACTAGCTTTGTTCATAGTGATGCTTTCTAAGGCCCACTTGACTTCACATTCCAAAATGTCTGGCTCTAGATTAGTGAGCACATCATCATGATTATCTGGGTCGTGAAGATCTTTTTTGCACAGTTCTTCCATGTATTCTTGCCACCTCTTCTTAATATCTTCTGCTTCTGTTTTATTACTGAGTAATATTCCATTGCATGTATATGTGTGTCTGTGTGTATATATATATATATATATATATA
This sequence comes from Oreotragus oreotragus, assembly GCA_006410675.1. Classification (NCBI taxonomy): domain Eukaryota; kingdom Metazoa; phylum Chordata; class Mammalia; order Artiodactyla; family Bovidae; genus Oreotragus; species Oreotragus oreotragus. The sequence continues at coordinate 581,231 of SJYX01015343.1, read as the reverse complement.
TATATATATAAAATTGTTTTTATTCATTTCTCAATTGATGGACATTTGTATTGTTTCCAGCTTGTACCTATTTTAAACAGTACTACTGTGAACATTTGTGAAAAAGTGTTTGTTTGAGTCCCTGTTTTCAGTTACCTTAAATCTATACCTGGGAGTGAAATTGCTGGATCAGTTAACTACATTTAACTTTTTGAGGAAAAGTCAAACTATTTTCCACAGTGGTTACACCATTTTTCTTTTCCATCAGCAATGGAGGAGATTCTTATTTCTCTATATACTCACCCACACTTGTTATTTCCTTTTCTTCTCTTTTACTGCCATCTTAGTGGATATGAGGGCTTCCCAGGTAGCTTAGCAGTAAAGAATTTGCCTGCAATACAGGAGATGCGGGTTTGATCCCTGGGTTGAGAAGATCCTTGGGAGAAGGAAATGGCAACCCACTTCAGTATTCTTGTCTGAGAAATCCCATAGACAGAGATACCTGGTGGGCTACAGCTCGTGGGGTCTCAAAAGAGTTGGTCACAACTTAGCAACTAAAAACAACAGCAACGGTGGGTAGGAAGTAGCGTTGGTGGCTTTGCTTTGTATTTCCTTAGTGATCCGTAATGTTGAACATTGTTTCATGTGCTTGTTGGCCATTTGTATATTTTCTTTGGAAAAATGTCTGTTTGTATTCTCTACCCATTTTTTATTTGAGTTGACTTTTTGTCAGGTTTTGAGTTCTTTCCAGGTGGTGCAATGGTAAAGAATCCACCTGCCAATGCAGGAGACACAAGAGACATAGGGTCGATCCCTGGGTTGGGAGTAGGAAATGGCAGCAAGACTCCAGTATGTTTGCCTGGAAAGTTCCATTGACAGAGGAGCCTAATGGGCTACAGTTCATGGGGTCACAAAGAGGTGGACACAATGGAGCACACGTGTGCTGCACCGCACTGCGAGAGGTGTCCATGTATTCTGAACGTTAAACTCTTATCAGATAATGACTTGCAGTTTTTTTCTCTTATTCTGTAGATTGTCTTTATTTTTTAAAATAATGTCTTTTGATGAACAGTGGTTTTTAATTTGTATGAAGTCTATTTTTATTGTTGATGTTGCTTGTGTTTTGGATGTTAAATCTAAGACTCTATCACCATGTCAAAGGTCATAAAGATTTACCCTATATTTTCTTCCAGTAGTTTTAGTTCTTACATTTAGGCCACTGTCTTACCTCTAAGTAATTATCATTAACTTTTTATACAGAGTGAAGTAGTGGTCCAGCTTTATTCTTTTCCATGTGGTTATTTAGTTGTCCTTGCACCATTTGTTGAAGAGATTCATTCTTTCACAGTTGAATGGAATTTACTCGCTTGTTGAAAATCAGTTGAGGTTTACTTCTGGACTTTCAGTTCTCTTCCATTTGTCTGTATGTCTGTTCTTGCAGACATACAGAAATGCAGCCTATTGCCTTTCTGTTCTTATACGAGTGCCACACTGTTCTGGTTAAACTGAGCGACTTCACTTTCACTTTTCACCTTCATGCATTGGAGAAGGAAATGGCAACCCACTCCAGTGTTCTTGCCTGGAGAATCCCAGGGACGGGGGAGCCTGGCGGGCTGCCGTCTACGGGGTCGCACAGAGTCGGACACAACTGAAGTGACTTAGCAGCAGCAGCAGCAGCAATGAATTTTGAAATTCAGAAGGATGAGCCCTCCAACAGTGTTTTTATTTTTCAGTATTTTTTTGGCTTTTCAGGACCCTTTGTAACTTCCTGAGTTTGAAGATCATTTTTCCATTTCTGCAAAAAAGGCCTATAGAGTTTTGATAGAGATTGCATAATATCTGTAAGTTGCTTTGGCGAGTATTGCCATTTTAACAGTATTACCATTATATTCTATGAATATGGGCTGCCTTTCCATTTTTTGGCGTGGGTGCTCAATCAGTTGCGTCCAACTCTCTGTGAGCCCATGAACTGTATCCCATCAGGCTCCTCTGTCTGTGGAGTTTTCCAGGCAGGAATACTGGAGTGGGTTGCCATTCCCTACCCCAGGAGATCTTCCTGATTCAGGGATGAAACCCATGTCTCTTGTGTCTCCTGCACTGGCAGATGGATTCTTTGCTACTGCACCAGAGAACCCATGTTGACCTGGTACTGTGCAACTTTGCCAAATTCATTTATTATCTCTAGTAGGTTTTTTGTGATTCTTTAGCATTTTCTATGTAGAGAATTACGTCACCTGGGAATAGAGATAGTTTTACTTCCTTTCCAACCCAAGTAGCTTTTATTTGTTATTCTTTCCTAATTGCTCTGGGTAAGACTTCTGGTAGAATTCTGAATAGCCCTGGTAAAAGTCAGAATCTTTATCTTGTTGCTGATCTTAGAGGGAAAGATTTCCATTTTTTACCTTGAATATGGTGCTAGCGGTGGGTTTTCCATAAATTCTGTTTTTCACGTTAAGCAGGGTCCTTTCTATTGCTAGTTTGCTGAATGTTTTTTTATCATGAAAAGGTTTTGGATTTTGTGAAATGCTTCTTCTGTGTCTGTTGAGATAACCATGTGGTTTTTTTCCTTTTGCTCTATTAATGTTTGTATTATATGGATTTTCCTGTGTTGAACTATTCTTGCGTTCCTGGGATAAATCCCATTTGGTTGTAGTGTGTAATTCTTTTAACAGTGCTGTTGAATTTAACTTGCTAGTACTTTGTTGAAGATTTTTACATGAGAGACAATTGGTTTGTCATTTTCTTGTGATGTCTTTACTTGGTGTTTGAAGAAGTTTTAAATATAGATTATTGGCAGCTATGAGTCCTTTCATTAGTGATTTGAATTTAGTACTAAAATTTTTCTTAATTTAGGTTTTATACTGCTTATATAGACCAAATTGGGCTTCCCTGGTGGCTCAGTGGTAAGAAACCTGCCTACCAGTGTAGGAGATGAGGGTTCAATCTCTGGGTTGGGAAGATCCCCTGGAGAAGGAAATGGCGCCCACTCCAGTATTTTTGCCTGCGAAATCCCATGGACAGAGGAGCCTGGCAGTCTACAGTTCATGGGGTTGCAAAAGAGTCAGATACGACTTAGCGACTAAATGACAACAACAACATAAACTAAATTGCCTTACTTGATTGAGCTTTGCAGCCCATGTTGTAGGAGAAAGGCTTTAATATGGGTAGCTGGCATCTAGTGTACTATTTTTTATTTTCGAGTGCACATGTAACAGCTTGCTTTTTGTCGAAAGAGGGCTTCTACTTATTTCAACCTGTATTAATGTTTCTAGTAAGATAGTGTTTGGGGTTGGTCTCAGCCTATTAGATTTCTTAATAGATTGCAAGGTACACTTTACTTTAGCAACAACATCAGGAAACTGGGAAAAACAAAGTCATTACTCACAGATCCTTGAGGGTACACAGCATGCCTGGGGCCACACGGTGTGGTTGCAGATAGAGAGAGAGAGCATGGGCTTGGAGTTTTGCTTTTATTGGGGTTGAGGATGGGTTGCCTCGGGTTTTATGGGTTCACTCTTTACTGGTGAATTTAAAATATAACAGCACGAATTAAAGCGTGGGAAGGGAAAAGCAAGGTCAGTCAGATAGGTACGTGGTCTACCGGAGCTTTCCAAAGAAAGGGAACTTCATGGCTGGGCAAACCTGGCTCTCCACCTACTTGGGTAGTTGTTGCTCAGTTGCTCAGTCATGTCTGACTCTCCATGACCCCATGGACTGCAACATGCCCGGCTTTCCTGTCCTTCACCATCTCCTGGAACTTGCTCAAACTCATGTCCATTTAGCCGGGTGATGCCATCCAACCAAATCGTCCTCTCTCATCCCGCCTTCAGTCTTTCCCAGCATCAGGGTCTTTTCCCGTGAGTTGGCTCTTAGAGTCAGGCGGCCAAAGTATCGGAGCTTCAGCTTCAGCATCAGTCCCCCCAATGAATATTCAGGATTGATTTCCTCTAGGATTGACTGGTTTGATCTCCTTGCAGTCCAGGGGACCCTGTGTAGCTGGTAGTGCATTTATTCAAAATGTATATATTTGAAAGAGTTGCCTCAGCAATTGAAAGCTTAATGTTTAGCACTTATATTACAATAAAAAAGATTAATTGTGAGTTACTTATACTACAGATAGATAAGATGTAGTGAAATTTTTGTTGTCTGGAATTTTGGAGAAAGACACCTTATGGATAGTCAAATGGTTTGAGTAAAAGAAAATTAACACATCTAGATTGCCAGCTTTTTCTGTGCATATGTGAAAGTAAGATACTTTTCATTTTCTCAAAGCCTTGAGAGCAGTGCCATTTAGTAGGATGGAAAAGTGGCAAAGCCATTTGTTTCTAGACTTGGGTTCCCAGGCAGACTCTGATGAGGCGGGAAGTATATGCTAAGTCTGTTTTAGAGCACTGCCGCTGCATCCTAGCACTGGAGGGCGGCAATGGTTTCCTAGGGCTGCTGTAACCAAGTACCGTCATTTGCTGCTGCTGCTGCTAAGTCACTTCAGTCGTGTCCGACTCTGTGTGACCCCATAGATGGCAGCCCACCAGGCTCCCCCATCCCTGGGATTCTCCAGGCAAGAACACTGGAGTGGGTTGCCATTTCCTTCTCCAATGCATGAAAGAGAAAAGTGAAAGTGAAGTCACTCAGTCTGTCCGACTGTTAGCGACCCCATGGACTGCAGCCCACCAGGCTACTCCGTCCATTGGATTTTCCAGGCAAGAGTACTGGGGTGGGGTGCCATTGCCTTCCCCGAAGTACCATCATTTAGGTGGCTTAAAATAGTGGAAATTTATGGGTTCATAGCTCTGGAGGCTAGAAGTGTAAATCAGGATGTCGGCATGGCCATGCGCTTTCTGAAGCCTGAGGACAATCCTCCCTTGCTTCTTTCTAGCTTCTGGGTGTTTGCCAGTAAACTTGGAGTTTAGGGCCTTGAGCTGCATGACTCCAGTCTCTGCCTTCATTGTTACATCGTCCCCATGTGTCTGTGTTCATGTGGCCTTCTAGCAAGGATACTAGTAATGCTGGATTGGGAGACCTATCCTCCTCAGTATGGCCTATCTTACTTTTCAGTTGTGATCATTACTAATCACAGCCGCAATGACCTTATTTCCAAACAAAGCCACGTTCTGAGGCACCAGAGGTTAGGGGTCTCAACACAGTTTTATTCAGGGGACACTGACAAAAAAGGACCACATACATATAAAATACATATATAGACAATTGATAAAAATTCCTATATTAAAGCAACATAAAGTTTACTCTTTTTCAAGTCAAGGGTGTTTATCACCTTTTTAAAACATCTGTGTAGTTGTTACATTACTTACATTGGGCTAAGTTGCTTCAGTCATTTCTCTTTTTTCGACTCCATGGACTCTAGCCTACTGGGTACCTCTGTCCATGGGATTCTCTAGGCAAGAATACTGGAGTGAGTTGCCATTTCCTCCTCCAGGGGATCTTACCTTGAGCTGCATGACTCCAGTCTCTGCCTTCATTGTTACATCGTCCCCATGTGTCTGTGTTCATGTGGCCTTCTAGCAAGGATACTAGTAATGCTGGATTGGGAGACCTATCCTCCTCAGTATGGCCTATCTTACTTTTCAGTTGTGATCATTACTAATCACAGCTGCAATGACCTTATTTCCAAACAAAGCCACGTTCTGAGGCACCAGAGGTTAGGGGTCTCAACACAGTTTTATTCAGGGGACACTGACAAAAAAGGACCACATACATATAAAATACATATATAGACAATTGATAAAAATTCTTATATTAAAGCAACATAAAGTTTACTCTTTTTCAAGTCAAGGGTGTTTATCACCTTTTTAAAACATCTGTGTAGTTGTTACATTACTTACATTGGGCTAAGTTGCTTCAGTCATTTCTCTTTTTTCGACTCCATGGACTCTAGCCTACTGGGTACCTCTGTCCATGGGATTCTCTAGGCAAGAATACTGGAGTGAGTTGCCATTTCCTCCTCCAGGGGATCTTCCCAACGCAGGGATCGGGCCCACATTTCTTAGATCTCCTGCACTGGCAGGTGGGTTCTTTACCACTGGTGCCGCCTGGGAAGCATAGTTGTTATAATACAATATCATTGTATTTAGTATATGTAGAAATGCTGGTTAGCAGATATTCTTTAATAAAGAATTTGTCTGGTCTTTATCTCAGGTTCTTGGGAGGGATCTGTAAAACACTGGAATTTCCCAGTGATAAGAGGGTTTGCCCTGGTGGCTCAAATGGTAAAAAAAATCTACCTGCACTGCTGGAGATCTGCATTCAATCCCTGGGTCAGGAAGATCCCCTGGAGTAGGGAATGGCAACCCACTCCAGTATTCTTGTATGGAGAATTCCATGGACAGAGGAGCCTGGCAGGTTATATATAGTCCATGGAGTCACAGTCAGACACATCTGAGAGACTAACGTGTACACACACACACACACACGAGTGTCTTTGTTGTTCAGTGTTGGGCCTTGAGATTGCAGCCTGAATTTATGCCAATGAGAAAATTCGGTAGGGCTCTTGGTAGGGCTGGGACTGGCCAAGCTGGAAAGACCAACTCTTTGATTAGAGAATTGGGACTTTGGGCTAGGTGATAGTCTAATCTCCAGGTATAGTGGGTAGGGGCTGGAGATTGAGTTTAGGCACACGGTGAGTGATGCAGTCAGTCAAGTCTATGTAATGAAACCCCAGTCAAAAACTCTGACCACTTTAAATTGGAAGCTCTGCTTGAGCTTCCTGTTGGTAAGCACATCCATGTACTAGAAGGGTGATGAGTCCTGATTCCACAGGGCCAGGACCCTCTGTGTTTGTGACTTTCCCAGAATTCACCAAATGGGTCTCTTCACTTGGCAGGTACTGATTTGTATCCTTTATAGTAAAACTGTGATTTTTAAGTGGTGCTTTCCTGAGTTCTGTGAATTGTTTTACTGAATTATCATACCTAAGCGGGTCATGGGAACCAGGACCAATTGGTTAGAAGTTTGGATGGGCTGGGTATCCTGAACTTGCAGCTAGTCTAAAGTGAGGCAGTCTTGTTGGAAACTTTGGAGTCTGTGCTAACTCTAGACAGTTAGTATGAGAATTTAATTGCACTTATTATAGTAAGTCTTAAACTTGCATTTATTGTTTACATTTATATGGCTCTTTAACTTTTCAAGTAATGTTTTTCTATAGTGTCTTTATTTTATTATCCTCTTATAAGAATAGTCAACTTTTAAAGTTCTGATTTTTAGAACAGTTATTATTGTCCTTCTAGCTGCCAACATTTTAAAATTCTTTCTTTTTAACATTTTCTTTGCTTATTAATATTGATTTGAAATCATATTAAAACTTATTACAAATACATCTTTTATTACAGGCTATTGTCAAAGATAAAAGGCTTATAAGGCTTGGCTTTAACACTGTTTAACAATTAGAAATAAAATTTTCCTAAGTGAGATTGTTTAAGTAGTATTTGTGACTTACTTGGGCATATAAGTATTTGTTAGTTTTACTAATGACATAAGAATGATAAGTAGCAGAATGAAATTGGACTCTATTGTATATTACTGACAAAAATTAATTTGAAATGCATTAAAGATTTCAACATAAGACTGGAAACTATAAAACTCCTAGAAGAAAACAAAGGGGAAAACTCTTCCACATTGGTCTTAACAGTGGTTTTCTGGATATGACACCAAAGGCACAAGCAAAAAGAGCAAAAATAAATGAGCCTATATTAAACTAAGGGCTTCCCTGGTAGCTGAGCGGATAAAGAATCCACTGCAATGCAGGAGAGCCTGGTTCCATTCCTGGTTTGGGAAGATCCTCTGGATAAAGGATAGGCTACCCACTCCAGTATTCTTGGGCTTCTCTGCTGGCTCATTTGGTGAATAATCTGCCTGCAATGTGGGAGACCTGGGTTTGATCCCTGGGTTGGGAAGAGCCCCTGGAGGAGGGCATGGTAACCCACTCCAATATTCTTGCCTGGAGAATCCCCATGGACAGAGGAGCTTGCGGGCTATAGTCCATGGAGTCGCAAAGAGTTGGACACAACTGAGCAACTAAGCACAGCACAGCCTATCAAACTGAAAAGCTTCCGAACATCAAAAGAGACAATCCACAAGATTAAAAGGCACCCTACTGAATGGGAGAACATATTTACAAGTCATGTATCTAATAAGGGGTTAATATCCAAAATATGTAAAGAACTCATACAACTCAATAGAGAGAAAACCAAAGAGCCAAATTAAAAAATTTACAGAGGAACAGAATAGATATTTTCCCAAAGAAGATGGACAGATGGCCAACAGCTACATGAAAAGGTGGCCATCATCACTAGTAACCCAGTAATGCAAATGAGATTGTCACCTCACACCTTTAAAGTGGCTGTTATCAAGACAGGAAATAGCAATTATTGGCAGGGATGTGGAGAAAAGGGAACCCTTTGCACTGTTGTTGGGAATGTAAGTTGATGCAGCCACTGTGGAAAACAGTATATAGTTTCCTCAAAAAGTTAAAAATATAACTACCATATGATCCAGTAATCCCACTCCTGGGTATACATCCAAAGGAAATGAAAATAGAACCTTGAAGAGGTATTTATACCACCATGTTCATTATAGCATTATTTACAATAGCCAAGACATTGAAATGACCTAGAGTCCATCAGTGGATGAAAGAATGAAGAAGATATGCTATTTATACACAAGAGAATACTATGCAGCCATGAGAAAGAAGGAAATCCTGCTATTTGCAACAACTTGGATGAATGTTGAGCGCATCATGCTAAGTGAAATAAGTCAGACAGAGAAAGACAAATCCTGTATAATATCACTTGCATGTGGAATCTAAAAAAGCCAAGCTTAGAAAAATAGAGAGTAGAATAGTAGTGACCGGGGTGGTGAGTTAGGGTAATGGAGAGATATTGGTCAAAGGGTACAAACTTCCAGCTACAAGATTAACAAGTTTGGAGGATCTAATGTANAAAAAGCCAAGCTTAGAAAAATAGAGAGTAGAATAGTAGTGACCGGGGTGGTGAGTTAGGGTAATGGAGAGATATTGGTCAAAGGGTACAAACTTCCAGCTACAAGATTAATAAGTTCGGAGGATCTAATGTATAACATGGTGATTATAGCTAATAATCCTATATTATCTACCTGAGAGTTGATAAGAGAGTATATCTTAAATGTTCTTACTACAAAAAGCAATGGCAATTATGTGATGGGGTGGAGTTTTTTGCTCTTGCTATGGTGGTAATGAAAAATCAATATAAATGTATCAAATCAACATATTGTACACCTTAAACTTAGAGAATGTTATATGTCAATTATATCTCACTAAAGCTGGTAAAATTTAACAGGGTTTTAAAATAATGTTATTTAGAATAAAATAAAGATTTGAAAAATACTTTAGCACAGCTTGATCAAAGACAGACTTGATAAGAATTATTATTGTCAAAATAATATTTTGGGGGGGCAATGATAATTGAGTAAATTTTAGAAATAAATTAACTCATGATTTGCCCAGGATTCTGTGCTTGACAGTGATATAACTCAGATTGATTCAAACTCAGTTCTTCTTGGACCTTTAATGAAGTCATATCATGGGGTTAACATATTAGCTAAACTAATTGATCAAAGACAGACTTGATAAGAATTATTATTGTCAAAATAATATTTTGGGGGGGCAATGATAATTGAGTAAATTTTAGAAATAAATTAACTCATGATTTGCCCAGGATTCTGTGCTTGACAGTGATATAACTCAGATTGATTCAAACTCAGTTCTTCTTGGACCTTTAATGAAGTCATATCATGGGGTTAACATATTAGCTAAACTAACTTATTAGAGATTAATCTATTTCCTTTTATCATAAAGAGACAATAGGACACATAAAATCATAAACGTACTAATCATTTAATAAAAAGTTTGAAATCATTTACACTATCTGAACATTCAAATAGTTCAACAGGATGTTCACCATATAAGTGATGTTCATGTCTCCCTGCCTTCCCCTATTCCTTTCCCTTCACCGACTAATTTTATATGGTAATCATCTTCATAATTTTAGTGGTCGTATNCGTACTAATCATTTAATAAAAAGTTTGAAATCATTTACACTATCTGAACATTCAAATAGTTCAACAGGATGTTCACCATATAAGTGATGTTCATGTCTCCCTGCCTTCCCCTATTCCTTTCCCTTCACCGACTAATTTTATATGGTAATCATCTTCATAATTTTAGTGGTCGTATTCATACTTTAAGTTATATCACATGCCTCTGTTATTTTATTTAACTACTTAATATCTGTCTGTTCTTCACTCTGGAGGATGAGAAAATCAAAGTAGTTGTACAACCTCCCATTTTTTCCATACTGTCTCTTAACTCTTGCTACTTATGTTTTCATTTCTGCTCTGACATGATATATATAATTTATGTCCTATGTAATTATAATTACCATAGTTGCTTTAACACTTGTCCTGCATTTAGATTGCATTAGTAATTATTTCCAGCTTTTACCACAGTGTCTGTATTTATCTTTTGGTTGGTAGAAGGTTATCTATCAGTAGTTATGCTAAGAAAGAATTACTGGGGCTATATTATCTTAGTTCTTAATGTTTGAAAGCATCCATGGATTCCCATTGCTGCTGCTGCTAAGTCACTTCAGTCGTGTCCGACTCTGTGTGACCCCATAGACGGCAGCCCACCAGGCTCCCCCATCCCTGGGATTCTCCAGGCAAGAATACTGGAGTGGGTTGCCATTCCCTTCTCCAATGCATGAAAGAGAAAAGTGAAAGTGAAGTTGCTCAGTCTCTCCGACTGTTAGCGACCCCATGGACTGCAACCCACCAGGCTACTCCGTCCATTGGATTTCCAGGCAAGAGTACTGGGGCTGTCTCTTATACACATCTAGTTGTGTATAAGAGACAGAGGATTGACTGGTTTGGCTTCTTTTCAGTTCAAGGGACTCTCAAGAGAGCCTCCTCCAAAACTACAATTCAAAAGCATCTTTTTTCTGGAGTTCAACTTTCTTTATGGTCCAACTCTCACATCCATACATGACTACTGGAAAAATCATAGCTTTGACCTCTGTTGGCAAAGTCATGTGTCTTCTTTTTAATATGCTGTCTAGGTTTTCATAGCTTTTCTTCCAAGGAGCAAGCGTCTTTTAATTTCACGGCTGCAGTCACCATCTGCAGTGATTTTGGAGCCCCCCAAAATAGTCTCTCACTGTTTCCATTGTTTCCCTATCTATTTGCCATGAAGTGATAGAACTGGATGCCATGATCTTCATTTTGTGATATTGGTTTTAAGCCAGCTTTTTCACACTCCTCTTTCACTTTCATCAAGAGGTTCTTTAGTTGCCCATCACTTTCTGTAATAAAGATGTTGTCATCTGCATATCAGAGGTTATTGGTATTTCTCCTGGAAATCCTGATTCCAGCTGTGTTTCATCCAGCCCAGCATTTCGCATGATGTACTCTGCATGTAAGTTGAATAATCAGAGTGACNACTGTTAGCGACCCCATGGACTGCAACCCACCAGGCTACTCCGTCCATTGGATTTCCAGGCAAGAGTACTGGGGTGGGTTGCCATTGCCTTCCCCATTACACTTGACTATTTTGGCTAGACATAAAATAATTGGATGATTCTTTTAGTTCCTCAAGGTTTTGTATGCTTTGTGTTGGATTATTCTTTGAAGAACTCTGAAGCCAGCCTGATTGTTTTCCATTATAAGTTAATTGGTTTTATTTTTACTTGATTCTCCCCCCCCAAGTTTCAATAAAATTCTTATTAAAATTTAGTAACTTAATTGGGTTGTGTGTAAGCCTTGATTCATCTGTTTCAGACTTTGCTGGGATATGTGTTTTTTCAGTTGATAGACTCAGAACTTCTATTTTTGAAAGTTTTCCTGCATTACATGTTTTTAAAATTTTATACTTTTTCATTTGTCTTTTAAAGAAATATTACTTGGGCCATCAGTTGTACATATTTGAGATATCTTTTGTCTGTTTATCTTCTATAACTTATTTTTCCTTTGATTGTTTTAAACTTTTAATTTTTTTCATTTTGTTTTTTATCAATACTTTCAGGCCTGAGTGTGCTATCAGCAATGTCTATTCTTTTTACTGTCATTTATGTCTTCTGTTATTATCATTTTCTCCTTAACCCTTTGTAGCTCTGCTGTAAACCCTTGCTTTGTAAAGATCTTTTTTGAATCCATGGGAGTGTGGTCACGATATTTCTGATAATTGCTGATGTGTATATTTCATTTATTTTTTTGGCATTTTTGTATTTCTTTCTGCTATGTGAGTGCCTGTTGTGTGTATGTGTTTTTAGCACTCTTTCATGCTGATTCCTTTTTGATTACTACTCATCTTTTGATGAGGACGATTCATCAGGATGGATATTTGCAGAAGGTCAGTAAGAGTGGGTGTCTGAGCTTTCCAGTTGGTTATGAAGTCTTCCTTCCCCACAGTTATATTTTAGAGATGTGCGTATGTGTGAATGTTGGCTGGGGGGTTATTTGGCTCTTCAGCTGACCAAGTCTGGTGGTTCCAGGGTTACCCAGTACCTTTCTCGTCTATCCTGTAACAAGGTAGAATCTTTCTGTTAAAGATGTGTTTTCTTCTTTAATCCTGGCTCCCCTGGCCCTCCATGATATCAAATTGAATTTAGACTTTCAAAGCCAGTCGATAAATACTGTAGTCTTCTGGGGCCAGAGGGTTATGACTGTGCCCCTTAGGACTTGTTGCCTATTCTGGAGAACTTCTGTCTTGAAGTTAGTGACAAGTGTCCTCTCACTCTGGTCCAGGTGTTATGTCCGTGGTAGTTTTCTAGTTGTATCAACTTTGGTAATAAGAGGCACTCCCTCAAGAATATTATTAAAAGTAGAATTAGCATTTCTATTTCTCTTTGTTCATGTTCTTTTTAACTGGTTTCAGAAAGGAAAAAAAAATTTAGAGGCAACTTTTTTCTCTGGTTTTAAAACTGGATTCCTGAAGTCATAAGTTTTTGGTAGAGATCTAGACAGAGGCAGCTTGCTATGATTGGTAAAAAACCAACCAACCAACCCCCCACCCCAAACAGGGAAATATGAGTTACTAGTCACAGGTTCTTGACTGTGTAGCCTTGCCATCTTTAGGTAAGTTATTACCCTCTCTTTGGGTCATCATTTACTTATCTGCAAAATGAGGATTTGGGTCAATTGATCTCTAAGATCTTTCCTAGAATGAACTTGGTGACTCCAGGAGGATGGCATACTGCTTAGATAACATGTCTGGGTTGGTGGTTCATTGGTGTTCCTTAGATAATCTTAAACAGCATTGGATTTCTATAAGAAACCCAAACAGTAGATCACCAAAGGCTAATTTTGGAATTTTCTTGTAGGTCAGAAACTGTAAGTATTTTTGGTTATAATAGCATTCCTATTGAGTCCAAAAGTAAGCTTTTGTTCATGAATGTAGATCACATCAGTAAGTAAATTTTATAAATGTAATTATGCAGACTTAAAACTTATTTTCACCTTTATAGGCATTATCTGGGGAGAGCACACTTTGATGGAATATTTGGAGAACCCAAAGAAATATATTCCTGGAACTAAAATGATCTTTGCTGGTCTTAAAAAGAAGAGTGAGAGAGAAGATATTATTGAGTATTTGAAACAGGCAACATCTTCATGAAATGTTCTTGCAACTTAAAAATTATTAGTTATAAACCAAAATTTTCCAGTTTCAAATACTACGTGTTTAAAAAATTCATATTTGATCTTTCTTGATCAGCCTGTAGTAAGTTTAACATTTTAAAATAAAAGTTGATATTTTTGATTGTATGTAACCTACCCTTCAGAGTCTGAAGTTGATTTTGTCTGGTTGCTAAGGACGTGAGCAAGGTCAGGGTGGAGGAAGAGAGAGAAGGAAACTGAAACTTACTGTTCTTCAGTCGTCTGTACATGCACAAAATATTTTATATATCTAGCAGATAATGGAAATAGTTTCCACATACTTATTTCTCTGCATTTTAAATGTAAATATAGCAGACATTAGGTTTAATTTTTCATTAAGTTGTTTTGGTTATATGTTTGCCTTTATAAACAATACTTCAAATAACTTTAAGGAAAAAAAAGTAGGGAAAATGAAGTCAAATATATGATCTTATCTAGGAATGTTATTGGGGGAAAAATTGCAATTGTTGACCATAGGTAACATAAAATAAAACCTAGAGAGAAGGAGAAAAGCATGTTCCATGTTAATAGACATTTATATCCATAACATACATGTTTTCTGCATTTATCTGTTGGCATTACAATGCCCTTCTAACCCTGAGTATTATAAGGCTGGATTGTAGGGAGGGATAGCAGGGACCCTCAGAGAAGGCAATGGCCCCCCACTCCAGTACTCTTGCCTGGAAAATCCCACGGATGGAGGAGCCTGGTGGGCTGCAGTCCATGGCGTCGCCAAGAGTCAGACATGACTGAGCGACTTCCCTTTCCCTTTTCACTTTCATGCATTGGAGAAGGAAATGGCAACCCACTCCAGTGTTCTTGCCTGGAGAATCCCAGGGACGGGGGAGCCTGGTGGGCTGCCATCTATGGGGTCGCACAGAGTTGGACACGACTGAAGCGACTTAGCAGCAGCAGCAGCAGTGAGAGAGAAGGGAGAAAAAATAACAACCTTCACCCTAAATGTGAAAGACCCCCCACCTCACAGTAAGTGAGAGTGAGGCCTGGTGGGGCAGGTCCACAACAGGCCTGTGTAGAAGGGAACAGTGGCTCTGTGTGGTGTGAAATGACCCGTGTCATCTCCAGTACTCTGTCACCCGAATGGTACAGCCCCACACAAGGAGAAGCTGTTTCCTTGCTGATGGCATGGATAATGGACTGGTTAGGTTCATAATAGTTGAAGGTAGGATAGCCATTCTCTCATTTGCACTTCACAACATGGAAATTTCCATCTCATTTCCACTCACCACCACCCACCCCGCCCCCTAACACACATACACCTTAAGGTGAAGTTTACCTTCTACAGTGAAACTTAGGTCTGGTGCCAGAACCAAAACTTGGATCTTCTACTCCAATTCTTAATAACTTTTCACCGTATCATAGGGATATGTTAGCTAACATTCACAGATGCCACTGCTGAGAAGATATTCCTGTCAGAAGGGGAATGCGGTTGAAAAGATGATGATTTCCAGAAGGTTCCATTAAATCCTTTAAGTGCCTGGGACTACTCTTAATGCTTCTAGCAAGTGGGAGAGGGTGTACTCCTCCTGGAGCCCGGGGCCTATGTTGAATAGGAGAGTGTGTCCCTGGGGGCTAAGAGAAGGTCTTAGGCAAAGCTGACCTTGTGACTCTCTCCCTGGAGGAGTTCTTTGATGAGGTCAGAGACATCTGTAGCTACTCTCAAGTGTATAGTAAGGATGTTGCCAGTGTCAGAGCTGACTTGAGTTTGCAGTGATGTAGAACTGGGTGACATACCCTCTGTTCTGATCTGCATGAGACATAGAGCTAGCTCTGTGAGAAAGAGCTTAAACTCAATTCATATTCATAATCATAGTTCAGATTTATACAGTTCTGATAGATAAACTTGGTGGTACTGAGCAAAAGCCATGTTGCACAGGAGAATGAAGGTCTCCTGTTTGGAGATTAAATACTTTTTGACCGAGGAGTCGTAAAAAAGATGGTAGTATGAGAAGAGCTGAAATGATAAAAGTCATTTGGTGGAAATGGAGAAGTATTAGGTGGACCTTTTCCATTTCAAAAATTGTCAGCTAGTGATAAGTTGTTGAGTGTTGATTTACATTTATGAGTATCCAGGTAAGAGCAAAATAAGTATCTCTTTGCTGGCAGTAATGTTTCTAATATTAGGGAAAACAGTTTGAGGGAAATTTTCAAATAAACACATTAATTAAAATTCTGTATCATCATAGGCTTTACTGAATGAATACTGAATGAATATACGTCGCCTTTGAGAGGCTTAAGTCCATCTTAGGATCAGTTTACATGAAGGAAATGGAAGGTCTAAGCCACCATGTAAGAAGTTTGGCAATCCTGCTGGAAAGACCACATGAGGAAACCTTACAATGAATGAGGGCCTGAAACTGTAGAGGAAGAGAGAGAAGAAGGAGAGGGATTGATTGATTGAAATGGGAGAGTGAGAGAGAAAAATCAACAGATTCAGCTGTTGCAGAGTCCCACTGAGCTGAGACTTCTGCTGTCTCTGTGAGGGGGCCACGCAGAGTGAGCCATCTAGTCCAGCCAAGCCCCTAGATGACTGCTGCCCAAAGATTGTTCTGTATTTACCGTTTTTATGTTTAACAGTCACAGCTCTTTTTAACACTGTCCTTTAAAACACAGTCCTTTTTCTTTTATTTATTTTCTAATTGAAGGATAATTGCTTTACAGAATTTTGTTGTTTTCTGTTGCACCTCAACATGACTCAGCCATAGGGATACATATATCCCCTCCCTTTTGAACCCCCCTCCCACCTCCCTCCCCATCCCACCCCTCTAGGTCTGTCTCTTATACACATCTAGATGTGTATAAGAGACAGGTCCCACTCTGTTGACGGCAGCCTTTGGGTGGGGGGGCAGCAGCCGGGCACTGAGCTCCCCCAGCTCCTACCATATCCCTTTCAGCTTTTCTGAGTCCCGCGCCAGGGGCCAGGGTCTGGGCTGTTGCGAGGAGAAAGACTTGGGTCAGGTCACCCACATACTCAAGGTGCGAAACGGTGAGAAGCAAGCAGCACTGACTCCAGTTTGTCACCGGAGTTTCGCTGCTCTGCATAGTCCGTCCTCAGTTTCCCGACTACCTGCCGGGCTGGCCTACAGCAGCTTCAGGTCAGGGGGGCAGCAGCCGGGCACTGAGCTCCCCCAGCTCCTACCATATCCCTTTCAGCTTTTCTGAGTCCCGCGCCAGGGGCCAGGGTCTGGGCTGTTGCGAGGAGAAAGACTTGGGTCAGGTCACCCACATACTCAAGGTGCGAAACGGTGAGAAGCAAGCAGCACTGACTCCAGTTTGTCACCGGAGTTTCGCTGCTCTGCATAGTCCGTCCTCAGTTTCCCGACTACCTGCCGGGCTGGCCTACAGCAGCTTCAGGTCGGTCACCAAGATGCAGAGCCAGTCACCTCCCGTCATCTTCTTTGGCTCTCTTTTGTGGTCTGAGGAACTTTGATCCTTTAGCAAAGAATAATTACCTTTCCAGTGATCTAATGAGGTCTCCAGTCTTAAAGATTCAGTAGAAGAAGGGTTCACGTTAATAAGAGAACACATTCTTGTTACTATGAAATCTAAGAGAAAGTATGTATCCTTGCTTTATAGCACCATTAACAGGAACCAGGAGACTTCAGTGACCAGGAAATGTTATGCTGTTTGGATTCCAACACAAAGATATTTGAAAAGTATTGTAGACAGTTGGATAATTACATAAGATGTGCATTTATGACTTTTAGTTTTATGATATATCTTGAGGATTTGGAAGAATAAAGTGTTACTTAATTAGAGTGAAAAAGTGAGATCACTTAACTTGGCAATTATTTGTGTGTCTCAGAAGGAACAGAGAGAACTCATCAGACAGTGGAACATTGTTAGTTCCTGCATTCTTAAAATTTTCTACACTAGCGAGTGAAGTACTTCCTAGATGTAAACTTCTAGTCGGGGGTTCTTGTGGGAAACAACATACCATTTATTACTTAAGAAAAGTAATTTTTTTAATTGAACGCTTGTGTCCTACAAGATGTCGTATATAATAGAGCATGATTTTGAGAATATTTTATTGGCTTATTCTCTCATTATCACTTCTAAAATATTAACATGGGTAGGAATTTAGAATTAGAGTTTCTTTGTATTTTTCACTCACTGATCATTGTCATCAACTTGTGAGTCTGACATCACAGTCCCATGCAGTTCTTCATCTTGATTTCCTCATTCCCCACAAAGTTGGGCATCATTTAACCCAGAATACTATGGTCGTAGGGCAGCTGAGGATAAGGAGCCACTGTCGGGGTGGAGTGTTGTCTGAAGGAAGAAGAGCTGATGACAGGCATGAAGAAGACAAAGGGACAAAATCTATAAAATTCCTCGTCTATACAATCGGGGACTTGGGCCAGATCTCTCATTTTCAAATATATTT
Organism: Oreotragus oreotragus; assembly: GCA_006410675.1. NCBI lineage: Eukaryota > Metazoa > Chordata > Mammalia > Artiodactyla > Bovidae > Oreotragus > Oreotragus oreotragus. The sequence goes on along the minus strand of SJYX01015343.1, from coordinate 563,152 downwards.
TATTTACAGAACCATTTGTTTAAATGCATCCTCCAAAGAAAACTCAGTATGTAAAATAATAGTACTCTGACTTGAGTAAGGGCTGGACACATCCCTTCTCCCCCATATCTTTTTTCACTACCTCCAACTGCTTTTGAATAGAGGATATAAATGCTAGAAAATGTTTGAAAACTATTAGCTCTCATTATCTCATTTTACAGTTGAGAAAACTGAAGTTCAGAGACTTCCAAAATCAAACATTCAGTCAGTGTTAGTCTTCAAAGCTATACACTTTGCTGCACACCTGAAATGGAAATGACATTATAAATCACCATACTCCAATAAAAATTAAAAACAAAGACTAAAACCTGGGTCTTGATTTCCAAATAACTGATTTTTCAATTTTTTATGTGGGATTCTGGCTAAGTCCATACACTTTTAATTACTGCTATCAAACATACTTCCTCACACTTAATTTTCCTTAAACTACAACAATGATATGAAATCAAAATGTCTGAAATAAAATCTTTATTAATACTGCCAAGAGCTTTATTTTTGGTTCATTTTCCTTTTTTGGAATAGAGTGTGAAAATCATATAAATGCTGTTTGATAAGGAAAATAAGGGGCTTCCCAAGGTGGCTTAAGTGGTAAAGAATCTGTCTGCCAACGCAGGAGCCGCAGGAGATGTGGTTTTGATTTCTGGATCAGGAAGATCCCATGGAGGAGGAAATGGCAACCTACTCCAATATCTTGCCTGGAAAATTCCATGGACCAAGGAGCCTGGTGGGCTACAGTCCATGGGGTTGCAAAGATTCAGACACAACTGAGTAAGCACGCAATGAAAACAAGGGTGATGATCTTAAACCATTTTGTGTCCACAATAAGAATGTATTCTGCTACAGCTATTATTAATAGTAGGCTATTACTAAATGAGCTTAGCAAATTCCCATTGGCTATCTATTTTACACACGGTAATGTAAGTTTCCATGTTACTCTTTCCATACATCTCACATGTCTGTAAGTCTTATTCTCTATGTCTGTTTCTCCATTGCTGCCCTGTGAATAATAAAACACAGTCCTTATTTAAAATACAACCATCTCCAAACATCTCTTTGATATTTGTTCTTTTTGTTGATTGTACTTTGCACTTATCAGGGCTTTCATGGAGTCTTATTCTTTTTCTGAGTCCTTTCTTTGCCTCCAGTCTTATTTGACTTGTGTTGCAGAGTATTTTCAAATTTCATTTGAAATTGAGGTGAGAAACAGTTGTAGCTCTCAGGATGGCAACTGTAGATTTCTGGGTCCTCTATTTTCCCTTGCCTCCTGCTTGTAGATAGGCCTGTTCTTTTCATGAGCTCACCTCTTTGGTAGAATCTTGTTAAATATAGCTGCTGCTGCTGCTAAGTTGCTTCAGTTGTGTCCGACTCTGTGTGACCCCATAGACAGCAGCCCACCAGGCTCCCCGTCCCTGGGATTCTCCAGGCAAGAACACTGGAGTGGGTTGCCATTTCCTTCTCCAATGCATGAAAGTGAAAAGGGAAAGTGAAGTCGCTCGGTCGTGTCCGACTCTTAGTGACCTCATGGACTGCGGCCCACCAGGCTCCTCCGTCCATGGGATTTTCCAGGCAAGAGTACTGGAGAGGGGTGCCATTGCCTTCTCTGTAAATACAGCTAGGAGTGACCAAAGTACACTATTACCATTTTGGTTTACATTCTCTTCACCCAAAGCCATAACTTTATTAGGTTTATTACCTGTTGTTTACATTATTGCAGGTGAAAATTTCACCAAATTTTTGATACTTGCATAACACGAGTCACCATTTTTCTAACTCCAAATAATAGTTTCCGTGCCACCTGATATCTGGTGCAGAAGGTAGGGCCACAGAGCAGCACCCTACTTCTAGGTACCAATTTCTGTATTAGTCAGCTTTGCTCTAGCAACAAAATCTTAGGGGCTTGCAGCAACAAAACATTTATATTTTCTCTACATCTTTGCCAATACTTTTTGTTTCTTGTCTCTTGATAATAGTCATTTTATCATGTATGAGGTAATAGTCTCATTATGGTTTTGATTTGCATTGTCCTTATGAAGAGCTGACTCATGGAAAAGACTCTGATGCTGGGAGGGATTGGGGGCAGGAGGAGAAGGGGACGACAGAGATGAGATGGCTGGATGGCATCACTGACTGGATGGACGTGAGCCTGAGTGAACTCTGGGAGTTGGTGATGGACAGAGAGGCCTGGCATGCTGCGATTCATGTGGTCGCAAAGAGTCGGACACAACTGAGTGACTGAACTAACTAACTATGATTAGTGGTGATGAGCACCTTGTCATGTATCTGTTGGCCATCTCTATGTCTTCTTGGGAAAATGTCTGTTCAGTTTCTTTGCCTCTTTTTAAATTGGGTATTTTTTCTTTTTTTTTTCCCCTGTTGAGTTGTATGAGTTCATCATATATTTTGGATATTAACCCCTTATCAGGTAGATGATTTGGAGATTTTTCTTATATTCTGTCCACTGCCTTTCATTTTGTTGATGATCTCCTTTGCTGGCAACTTTGCTGCCTCCTTATTTCTAGCTTCTGTACTTGTTTGCATTTGCTTGCTCCCATTTCAGGCTTGCTCAGTTCTGCATTCTGGCTTGTGTGAAACCATCAGCTTTGCTCTGCCTTGGCTCTCCTACTACTTCTCCAATTCTGATATGCGAGAGAAGAAAAAAACAACGCCTTTGAAAATTCCAATTTTAGATTAACTCTATACTCATTATCAAATTATTGAGCAACTTTACTTGAAGCATGAAAAATTAGTTAACTTTGGTAGCTAGGACTAGATGATTCTATTCCACTATTATATCTGAGAACATTAGTGAACCACTCAAGAAGATAATTTATCATTAAAAGTTAAATTCTGATTTGGAAGAGACAATCACTTCTCTTATAATTCTGGATAGAATAAACATGGTCTTTCTTCTTGGAGTGTTAATTTTGCTTAAAGATAAAAGCCTTTTTTGAAGTTTTGTTCTTTTGAAAGGTTTTATTTTTTTCTGATTTGGAAGGATATCTTTAATACACTGTTGAGTAAAGAAAGCAAACTTCTGATTAATGTTATAGACTTGTTCAATTTTATATACAGTTTTTTTTTTTCTGTGCACATACAAAAGTATGTATATGTAAAGGTATCTATACAGGTACTTGATACATGCTATATGATAAATGTGTTTCTAGGGAACAGGGATGGAAGGCTTTTACTTTTCTTCTATATAATCTTGTTATATTTAAGTTTTTACAAGTATATATTTTTTCTAATAAAAAAGAACAAAAGGCACTAAAATTCTGTTACAGATATAAAAGTAAAATTTGTAAATTATTTTTGTGTGTCAGCAAATTTAAGTTTATAAAAATTAGGAAGAAGAACATTTCCATGCATAGTGAGTTATTGGGAAGCTTACTGTGTGTGTGTTTTGGGAACATGGTGTTAGCCATACCGCCTCTCAGAAGGCGTGGTGGCTACTGTGGCTGGGAGTGAAAGTGAAAGTGAAGTCGCTCAGTCGAGTCCGACTCTTTGTGACCCCATGGACTGTAGCCCACCAGGCTCCTCTGTCCATGGGATTCTCCAGGCAAGAGTACTGGAGTGCGTTGCCATTTCCTTCTCCAGGGGATTTTCCCGACCCAGGGATCGAACCCAGGTCTCCTGCATTGCAGGCAGACGCTTTAACCTCTGAGCCACCAGGGCAGGGAGTAGTGATGCAGATACTTCCTAAGGGGGCTGTTGTGTTGATCTGCAAGACTCCCCTGAAGAGGTGGGAAACCAGCACAGCCAGTTCATTTGAAAGCAAGTGCGTCATCTTTCTAAGCAGTATTTTTTGTTTGTTGTTTTTTGGCTCCTTGAATTGGTTCAATTTCCTGCCACAGTTGTGCTCCTTCACATGTTTAGTTCTGTTAAATTTTCTCTCTCTACGGTGATTTTTCTTTCAATTACTCCCAACTAGCAGAAATTATGGTTTTAAAAATAATTATTAACGTTAGCATTTATGTTCTTTAAAAATAGTGTGTTCAAAAATTATATTTTTTAAGGAATATGGATTGGTGGTTCAAATAATGATAACAACAATAATAGAATAGCTAACATTTACTGAGAGCTTACTAAGTGTCAGATATTGTTCTAGGTGCTATACACGTATAAACTCATTTCATCCTCTAGACAATTCTGTTAGGGAAATGATTCACATTTTATAGATACGGAACCTGAGGCATAGAGAAATAAATTGCCCTGTCATAGCTTGAAACTAAGGAAAATACACAAAGTAGAAATTCTGAGCAACCTGAAGTCATAAAGGGCACTGACAGAGAGGGTCTTGTGCTCCCCACAGTGGCCTTCACTGGGACCATGGAGGTGACGGGTAGCACCATTCCTGCTTTACCAGGGAATCTGCTCAATGAGAAGAACAAGCCTGCCAAGCACATAGTTAAGACGTGAGCTTGCAATTTCAGGAAAAAAGGACCAGGTTAGAAGCAATACAATGAAATTAGTATCACAAGAAAACAAACTAACAGAAACTGATGTAAATTCCCTCCAAGGTCATTGTCAGAGTATCCTTGGAGGGTCATTTAATAGGGAAAATTGGAGAAGCCAGTGAGCAGACAGATGAAAGAGTGCAAAAAAAAAAAAAAAAAAAAAGGAGCCAGGGTGAAAATGACACATTTTACTTTGCTCCAAAGAGTATTTGGATGAAAGACTGAAATTAACCTCATTCTTTATTTTATTATCATATTGTGGCATGAAGTTAGTAATTTGGCCAATTTTTTTTTTCTTTAAAATATCTATTATGTTGCTATCTGGTAAGACATTTAAATTGGATTATTTCTTGGTGGTAAAATAACTGGTAAAGAAATTTCCTACACATATAAGAGTTTCATTAAGTCGCAGGTTTTATACTGGAAAAAATATATACACAAGTGAAAATCTTTCAGAGACTAAATTTCAGGGGAAATATCCAGCATCAGATTCTATCTTGGATTAACAAGTTTCCATGATGGCACAAGGCTGGCTTCCCAGGTGGGGCTAGTGGTAAAGAACCCGCCTGCCAGTGCAGGAGATGCGGGTTTGATCTCTGGGTGGGGAAGATCCCCTGGAGGAAGGCATGGCAACCCGCTCCAGTATTCTTACCTGGAGAATCCCATGGACAGAGGGGCCCACGCAGGGCTGCAAAGAGTTAGCATGCATGCATGCACCACACTCATTAGCTGTTCTTAAAAGCACATAACAGTGATGTAATTCATTTCTGGAATTATAACTAATTACCTTAGCTGCTATCTCACATTATATTGAGAAGATTAATTTGGCAGGAGATTCATAGTTTCTCAAAGCTCAAATTGTCTTTAATCTTCATGTATTTATTTTGGGGAAGGTGAATTCTTACATTAAAACATTTATGTTTTATGGATAATATGTGGTATATTTTCAAAAAAAGTTTATTTGAAACTTATAGCTTGGCCTTGCCCTCATTTATCATAATCACTTGAAAAATAAAAAATAATTAAGACTTGACATGTTTGCTTTTTTGTGTTAGTTGCTGTTAAAGGTACTCTGGGGAGTAATATTTCATCTTTGAATCAAACCATAAATAACAGTATGAGACAAATGGAGACTGTCTTTTAAATGATAAGGCATCCTTATTCTGTTCTTATAGTGTTCTTCCTATAAGACATGTAAAGCAATAACTGGAATGATTGATTACTTTTGATTTAGTGAATGAAGCCATGGCAATTAAGAAAAAAGGCATCAGGGGAATTCCCTGGCCGCCCAGTGGTTAGGAGTCCATGCTTCTGCAGCGGGCATGGGCTCTATCCCTGGTCAGGAACAAAGATCCCGAAAGCTGCCCTGAGAGGCCAAAAAAAAAAAAAGAGAGAGAGGAAAGTCATCTTATTTAATATTTATTTCTATCCTTCTTCTTATGTTAATTCCCTAAATGAAAACTAAACCATCTATTGTTGAATTTTCCTTCCATTTTTATCTCCTTTGTTCTGGTATTAGTAGGCCTATACTTTCAATATTAATACTAATTATGAATTACTATTAAAAATAAACAATACCATATGACACTTAAGAATACTTCTGATTTCATTTATAGATCTCTTTGTCTCTTCTACTCCATCAATAGTATCTAGTATTGTCAATTGTGCTTCCCTGCTGGCTCAGCTGGTAAAGAATCTGCCCGCAGTGCAGGAGACCTGGGTTCGATCCCTGAGTTGGGAAGATCTCCTGGAGAAGGGAATGGCTACCCACTCCAGTATTCTGGCCTGGGTCACAAAGAGGCAGACATGACTGAGTGACTTTCACTGTGTAAATATCTTATCTCCCTAGCTAGATTATACGTAATGTTCTTTGAAGAAAGGGATGATCCTTTGACTGTTTTATATTCTCAGTGTTTAATTAAACATTTGATTGCTTAAGATATTTTTAGCAAAATTATCTTTGTAAAGATTCAAGGAATTTTAAGAATATTGAATTTGTCCATTATCTGCTGTCTGAATCTCCAAATGCAGAGGAAATACTTTGAGACAGTCAAAAGCCCGTCAATTGATTTTATCAACAAATTATTCTTCAGCAAGATACTTCGATTATTTCTGATTTTTATTCTGAGATGAAATATTTAATTGATATTAAGGAGACGAGGAGAAAACAGAATATATAAAATATTTATAGCATGATATGGAATATTTTTCTGTTATTTTCTGCATATTTTTCTCTTATTCTCATGGGTCATTATTGTTCACCTAGGTATCTTTAAGTTTTTAAAAAATTTATCTTCTAGGTACTTATTACTCTTTAATACAGCTATGAATGCAGGTGGACTTTTTGCTTAGAGGGTTTTCAATTTCTAAATTGGCAAAAAAAAAAAAGAGAAGTGAAAGAATAATAAAATGTGCTTTGATGTAAAACCTTTTAAAATAGAGAATTAAATGCATCACGTTGGGTTAAATAGAGGCCAACTATTGAATGATTTATAGCAGATATATGACCAGAATGTATGAAAGCAGGAGGACAGGCCACACAGGAAGATGGAACACTGCTTCTCACTGTGGAGAAAGGCAAAACCTAACGTAGGTCTTCACAGAACAGAGACGTTGAAAGGCAAGACAAGGGAGAAGGACTTTTCAGGAAGAAGACAAGACAGGAGGCATCTGCTTGGGGCTATGCGGTAGGGAGTAGCAGAAGATGAGAACAGAGATGAAACATAGAGATACAGTGATGGAAGGTCTTATATTTATCTCCCAGGGCTGTCACAACAAATTACCCCATACTTGGTGGCTTAAAACTGTAGAAACTATTCTCTGACAGTGCTGAAAGCCAGAACTCCAAAATCAAGGTGTGGGAAAGTGTTGGTTTATTTTTTTGGAGGCTCTAAGAGAGAATCCACCCCTCACCTCTCTCCTAGGCTGTCAGCAATCTTTGATGTTCGTTAGCCTAGAGAAGTATCATTCCAATCTCTACTCTGTGTTCACAACATCTTCTCTCTAATATCTCCATCTTCTCTTCTCTATCTTATAAGGAAAAGTGTCACTAGACTTAGGCCTAAGTCCAGGATGCTCTTATCTTGAGATCCTTAATTATATCTGCAAAGACCCTCTTTCCAAATAAGGTCATGTTCACAGGTTCTGAGATGACATATCTTTTGGAAGGTTGTCATTCAATCCCCTACATAGCTTTGACAAGGACTTAGCTTTGACAAGGACTTAAGTCTGTAAACTTGTTTACTAAGTTGGACTTCCCTGGTGGCTCAGACGGTAAAGTGTCTGTCTACAATGAGGGAGACCTGGGTTCAATCCCTGGGTTGGGAAGATCCCCTGGAGAAGGAAATGGCAATCCACTCCAGTACTATTGCCTGGAAAATCCCATGGACCGAGGAGCCTGGTAGGCTACAGTCCATGGGCTCGCAAAGAGTCGAACACGACTGAGCGACTTCACTTTCACTTAAGTCTATAAATCCTTCCCAGGTGGTACTAGTGGTAAAGAACATGTCTGCCAGTGCAGGAGATATACAAGATGTGGGTTCAATCCCTGGATTGGGAAGATCCCCTGGAGGAGGGTATGGCAACCCACTCCAGTATTCTTGCCTGGAGAATCTCGTGGACAGAGGAGCATGGCAGGCTACAGCCCATGGGGTCACAAAGAGTCAGACATTACTGAAGTGACTTAGCATATATGAATGCAGAAGTCTATAAATAAAAGAGTTTATAATCAAAGCTTATCATACTTGTTATAAGACAGTACTGTTCAGCAGAGAATTATGCAGTTAGTGAAGGCTTGAATTAAGGCAAGTAGGTTAAGAGAAGAGAATCTGGTTTCAAAGAGAAATTTCTAAAGTAAAATATATGGAATTGAGTGATTTAAGGTGGGGAGGAGTGAAAGTGATGTTGAGAATGAGAAACCTGAAGTGCCTGTAAGACATTTAGGAGCAAATGTCTTGTAGCAATTGGCAATGTGGGTAGGAGATTCTGGGGAGTGCTGATGTGGTTGACTGGTGGCTCCCAGGGTACTGCCCCAATAAAGATTCACATTCTTGTCCCTCCTCTGCAGTTAGCTTGGCTATATGGTTGGCTTTGGCCAATGGGACATTACTGCTGCTGCTGCTTCTGCTAAGTCGCTTCAGTCGTGTCCGACTCTGTGCGACCCCATAGACGGCAGCCCATCAGGCTCCCCGTCCCTTAATAAGTTCTTGCACACTGGGCTTACCCTCTGGAAATACTCTTCCTTGGAACCCAGTGGCTACACAGTAAGGAAGGACAACCTGTCCTTCTTGAGAGACAAGCCATATGAAGAAGAACTGAGGACAAGACACTAGGTGGAGGGAAGCTCTTGGAGGAAAGCTGAGTAGCCCCAGCACTGAGGTCCTGGATGTGTGCAAGAGGCCTTTTCCTGTGCAGCCCAGCTGCCAGCTAAATGCAGCCACAGGATTGACTCCTGCTGATTCCAAGTGGAACAGAAGAACTACTGGTTAACCCACACAACTGTGAAAAGTAAACAAATCCTTCGTATTAAGCAACTGAGCTTTGAGGTGGTTTGTTGTACAATGTGTAATGGACTAAATGTTTGTGTCCCTGCAAAATTCATCACCCCCAATGTGATGGCACTTAGAAGAGGGGCCTTTGGGAGGTAATCAAGGTTACGTGAGGACTTAGGAGTGAGGCCCTGGTTTGAAGTGATTAGTGCCTTAATCAGAAGGGACAGCAGAGAGCGTGCTCTCTCTGCCATGTGAAGACACAGAGAGAAGGTGGCCATCTGCAAGCCAGGAAGTAAGTTCTCACTAGAATACAACCATGCTAGTATCCTGTCTTCAGACGTTCAGCCTCCAGAACTGTGAGAAGGTAAATCTCTGTTGCTTAAGACACTTAGTCCGTGATATCTTGTTATAGGAGCCCAGCTAAGTAAGATAGCATCCGCGGATAGAAAACGGAATCATCTTGTAACACGACATATGGACGGGGGACTGTGAAAACAAGAGGTGGTAACTACAGTTGTGGGAATGGACCTGAAATGAGTAATTGCAGCCATTAAGGAAGGCCACAGGAAGTGTAAAACCTAGTGAAATAAACTGAGAAATGATGGTTAGTCACTGTTTTGAGAAAATGTAATTCAAATCCATTCAAATAATACAGAATTGGGAAATGGTGCTGTTGAGAGAAAGTTTCATGAACAGAGGATGATCATTAAACTAGTATGAAGACTAAAATGGGCCATTATACCTGATAGTTGGGAGGCCACTGAATGACACTGGTAAATAAACACAGAATCTTAGCACTGCAGATGGTCTTAGAGCAGCACACCCAAATAGAACTTTCTTAAATATGCACAATCCAACATGGTAGCCACTAGCCACATATAGCCATTGGGCACTGGAAATGTGAGTAGTTTCCTAAAGAACTGACTTTATACTTTTATTTGATTTTAATTAATTAACATTTAAATTTAGCTAGCCACATGTGTCTGGTGGGCACTATGTGGGATAGCACAGTGTTAGGAGCACTCAGTCTAAGGAAACTGAGGTCCTTTTAGGTTAAATATGAGAACAATATTTTGTTCAAAGGTAAGTTTTGGAGAAATAGCTAAAAATGTTAACAGTGAAGGGAGAGGGAAAAAACAATTGAAGTGGAGTAAGAAAGAAAATTTAACATTAAAATATTTTAAACAATAAGTGAACCATTGTAATTTACTGTCTCTGATTATTGCTGAGTATAAGAGCTATTGAGGGCAACCTGTTAATTTGATTAGTGATACTAGGAATTAGGTCAATTATACTTCGTAATCGCAGCTATATTTGTCCAGTGAAAGTGAAAGTCGCTCAGTCATGTCCGACTCTTTGCAACCCCATGGACTTAGTCCATGGAATTCTCCAGGCCAGAATGCTGGAGTGGGTAGCCTTTCCCTTCTCCAGGGGATCTTCCCAACCCAGGGATCAGACCCAGGTCTCTCACATTGCAGGCAGATTCTTTACCAGCTGAGCCACAAGGGAAGCCCAAGAATACTGGCGTGGATAGCCTATCCCTTCTCCAGCAGATCTTCCCAACCCAGGAATTGAACCAGAGTCTCCTGCATCACAGGTGGATTCTTTACCAACTGAGCTATGAGGGAAGCCAAATTTGCCTAGGTGGTGTGTAAATCCCAGGTGGAGCTAGTGGTAAAGAACCCATCTGGCAATGCAGGAGACATAAGGGACGCGGGTTTGATCCCTGTGTAGGGAAGATTCCCTGGAGGAGGAAATAGCAACCTACTTAGTGGATAGCCTATCCCTTCTCCAGCAGATCTTCCCAACCCAGGAATTGAACCAGAGTCTCCTGCATCACAGGTGGATTCTTTACCAACTGAGCTATGAGGGAAGCCAAATTTGCCTAGGTGGTGTGTAAATCCCAGGTGGAGCTAGTGGTAAAGAACCCATCTGGCAATGCAGGAGACATAAGGGACGCGGGTTTGATCCCTGTGTAGGGAAGATTCCCTGGAGGAGGAAATAGCAACCTACTTCAATATTCTTGCCTGGGAAATCCCATGGACAGAGGAGCTGGCAGGCTAGTCCATAGGATCACAAAGAGTCAGACACGACTAAAGTGACTTGGCCCACTAGTGGGTAAATACATGCTTCAGAATTTACATGCACAACTTCTTCTTCTTCAGTAAAAGAAACAGACTTCATTCCCAGATGCCTGGCTGGACAGTGCTAATCTAGTTTACCCTGCCTGGTGGATATAAACCCACACTGTTACTTTATATACTTAACATTCTCTTGTGAGTTACTGTGGGTTATCACGTTTCATGGATTAAGGTGAAATCACTACTAGGATAGAGAGTGACAATTTAAACAGCCACATGTAGAGATTCTACACAAATAGAATAGCGAAAAGGCACTTGCAAAATTTAAAACCAGGTAAGGTTCCTGTAATAGTTAATTTTATGTGACAACTTGAGTGTGCCATTGGGTACCCAGATTAAACATTGTTTCTGGGTGTGCCCAGGAGAATATTTCTGGTTGAGACTAACATTTGAACTTGTTGACTCAGCAACACAGCTCTTCCCAATGTGGGTGGGCACTGTCCATTCCATTGAAGGCCTCATCAATGGAATGATGTTACATTGAATAGAACAGAAGGCAGAGGAAGGAGAATGCACTCTTTTCCTTCTGCCTCACTGCTTGAGCTGGGACATTTAATCTCATCTTCTCCTGCCCTCTGACTAGGATTTACATCATTTTCTCCTCTTGTTCTCGGGCCTTCAAACTCAAACTGAATCACCCTGATGGCTTTTCTGGATTTCTGCTTTGCAGTCAGCGGATTGTGGGACTTCTCAGCCTCCTAATCATGTGAGCCAATTCCCCCTAATAAATCAGTCTTTACCTCTATCTCTGTCTCTATCAACATCTCTGTCTCTCTTTTCTCTCTCTGTATAGGCTTTCCAGGTGGCTCAGTGGTCCAAGACTCTGTCTGCCAAGCAGGAGACTTAGGTTTGATCCCTGGGTCAGGAAGGTACTCTGGAATAGGAAATGGCAACCTACTCCAGTGTTCTTGACCGGGAAATCCCATGGACAGAGGAGTCTGATAGGCTATAGTCCACGGGGTCGCGAAAGAACTGGACGTGACTTAGTGGCTAAAACCAAACCGAACGGCATAATCCTGTTGGTTCTGCTTCTCTGGAGAACCCTGAGTGATACGGCACCTCAGGTTTTGGATTTGGTATAGGTTATGACCACTTATGATGTATAGATTTGGTATAGATTTGATATAGACTATGTCCACTTAAGAAATTTGCATAAACATCTCTGTGGAAGTTTTCATCTTTTTGGAAGGGGAATAACCTGTCTTCTGTTTGATCCTGTGGACTCCTATTTCCTAAAAGAATATGATGCCAATTTTAGTTTTTAAGTGAAGGTTTCATTTGAAGGTTGGATCAACCTATCTGATGATGTCTGCTGCTGCTGCTGGGTCGCTTCAGTCGTGTCCGACTCTGTGCGACCCCACAGACGGCAGCCCATTGGGCTCCACCATCTCTGGGATTCTCCAGGCAGGAACACTGGAGTGGGTTGCCATTTCCTTCTCCAATGCATGAAAGTGAAAAGTGAAAGTGAAGCCACTCAGTCGTGTCTGACTCAGCGACCCCGTGGACTGCAGCCTACCAGGCTCCTCCTTCCATGGGATTTTCCAGGCAAGAGTACTGGAGTGGGGTGCCATTGCCTTCTCCCTGATGATGCCTAATGGTCACAAAATGAAAGTCTGTTTTAGGAGATGGAATGATTAGGAGACAAGTTTGGGCAACAGAAGTTCATTGGCTTCAAGAGGTTGGTATTGAGTTCTGGATGTAGAGGTGGGATGGAACCAAGGGCAGATCAGAGGTTGTACTTGGCTGGTGACTTTGGAGGAGTTAGATATCTGCTCTGAATCTCAATTTCCACAGGCGTGAAATGAAAGTGGAATATTAGGTGATCTCTAAAGTTTCATCCAGTACTAAAATTTGATGGGTCTGCTTTGGAATAACAAAAGTTACCTTGGAAGAAACCCAGTGCTTTGCATGTTGCTCAGTAAATCCTGATTGATAGTGACAGTGATAAAGTAATGAATACTTGGATCAAGTTATACTTGAAAATGAGTTATTCTTGAGAGGAATAGGAAGGGAAGACCCCTTGATCTACTCCAGTGAGGGGGCTGCTCGGTCGATATTTCTAGTCTGGTGGAAGTATAGATAGGGAAGGAGCCTGCAGAGTTTCTCCCTTGAGATGACTGATCTGTCTTCAAAAGATATCATATCTTGTCAGGGTGAGTACCATAGAGGGGTTTGTTGACTGCAAATGTGGGTGTAGGGTATATTATAGACAGTTCTGATGGAATTAGCAGGGAGCAGAAGAGGGCAGAATTAAACGGAAAATTCTCTGGAGTTCCATATTGGGCCAAGTATTTTTCCTTTGCCCCTCCAGATATTACTCAACTCCTGCTCTACTCTCTGCCCAGGAGGGATGACATATGGATTCCATCAACAAGCTCCTAGCCTCTAGCTGGCTCTGGTCAGGATAGGAGAGATGGGGAAGAAGGAGATCAAGTTATTTATTCCTGATATCCCTCCTTTGAGGTCAGCTTGAGCTGTCCACGTCATTTGACCGGCTGCCACTGCTTCCCTCAAGGCTTAGTCAGGCCGCAAGCCTCTTTCCTGCTCTCATCAGGTCTAGGGGAGGTGACTTCCCTGTGGCTGTGAGTCCCAGTTCCTTCACTGTCGCTGTGGCTTACCTATATACTTCCCCTTTGTAATGAGTCCCTTTGTGAATTTACCCTCTTAGAATTACTTCGAGTGCACTCTGCTTCCCACTGGAATCTTGACCAGCGCTTATGCTGGTCTACAAATGGAGTGTGATGAGGAAATGGCAATGGGCCGTATTGCTACACATCTTGCTGAATTGCCCTCCACCACAGCCTCGGACCATCTTAATTGTGCTGCCTGCAGCCTTTGCATTGTCTTCCTCAAACCGACTCCTTTAGTGACTTCATGAGCCAAGCAGGGAATGGGGCTCCAGCCAATTCAAAACCCAGCCAGAAATGCTCAGTTTTCCCCCTACCCTTCCCAGTATTTTACGCCCACTCCTCTTGGCAGAGGAGACTGAGATTCTCAATCAAAGGCAGAGGTTTTGTCTTGGTCGTCTTTTGTCCCCAGAGCCTGGAACATAATACATGCTAAGCAAGTGCTTACATAATGAATACATGGAAGATGGAATTGAGGAAATGTCCATTTATTAAGCTCTGTTTCCAGGCAGCCCAGGGGTGGTCCGCTTCTCTCCCTTCCTTGAAGAAGCTCATCGCTTTTCTTGCCTCCTTGCACAGCAGTGCCGCTCTGTTCTCACCAGTCGAGTGCTGGTAAATGGCTTTTGTGGTTGTTTTAATAACAGCTTTAATGAGATATAATTCACACTCCATACAGTTCTTCACCCTTTTAAAGTGTACAGGTCAGTGGTTTCAGTACATTCACAGATCTGTGAAACCATCACCACACTCAGTTTCAGAACATTTTGTTTACTCCTGCAAAAACCTTATACTCATTAGTGGTTACCCCCCACCCCCAACTTTCCTACGTCTCCCCTTGCCCACATCCCTTGGTAACCACTAACCTATGGATTTGCCTATTTTGGACACTTCATATAAATGCAATCATACAGTATGTGGTCATTTGTAAGTGGCTTCTTTCTCTTTGCACAAGGTTTTCAAGCTTCATTCAAGTTGTGGCATATTTTAGCACTTCATTTGTTACATATACATTTTTTCCACTGTATGGGTACACCACATTTTATTTGTCCATTCATCAGCTGGTGGGCAATTGAACTGTTTCCTCTGAATTCTAGCAGGCATTTAACAGCTAGCAATCGGGGGCAGGGGCGGGGGGAATTCCTGATTCATAGCATTTGTTGATTTCATGGTGTAAATACTCCCATCATGGCTGATTGCAAGCGACATGATGTCACTGAACATGAAGTTGGAGAGATGCTAAAGCAGGCTCTTGTGAGCCCCTGCAAGCCAGCTCCAGTGTACCACTCTGATCATCTTCACCGATGAGTCTCTCAAGTTACCAGAGACGTGGCCATCCACTATTACTTTGTGGGTGTGTGTGTTCAGTCACTTCAGTCATGTCCGACTCTTTGTGACCCGATGGACTGTAGCCAGGCTCCTCTGTCCACGGATTCTCCAGGCACCGATACTGACCTAGGGATCGAATCGCATCTCCTGCGGCTCCTGCATTGCAGGCAGAGTCTTTACTGCTGAACCACCGGGTAAGCCCCATTATTATTTTAGGAAAATAATAATGATAATAATAAAAGTAATACAACAGGGGACTTTATTGTGCACTTTATTTGTGTCAGGTACTGTGTTAAGAACTTTACCTCATTTAAATCTTGACCACAACTCATCCCCTTAGCAGTCTGCAGCTCCCAACTACCAATATTCTATGCTTGCTTCACTGTCTCCTAACTGATCTCTCTGCTGTTTCATAAATGCTCCCAACACATTACAGCTCACAACTTCCACACCCTTCCTCTTCCTGATACCCTCTTTTCCACAGATATTAGCGTAGCTCATTTCCTCATTTTTACCAGATCTCTACTCAGGTAGAGACCTTTTCACCACCTCATTGCTTTATTTAATACTTTGCCAAGTTTTGTTTTTCTTCATTGCACCTATCACTGAAATTCTGATTTTGTGTACAGTTGACAGGGGCAGGAGGAGAAGGGGATGACAGAGGATGAGATGGCTGGATGGCATCACCGACTCGATGGACATGAGTTTGGGTGAGCTCTGGGAGTTGGTGATGGACAGGGAGGCCTGGTGTGTGCAGTTCATGGGGTCACAAAGAGTCGGACACGACTGAGCGACTGAACTGAACTGAGCTGNGGGGATGACAGAGGATGAGATGGCTGGATGGCATCACCGACTCGATGGACATGAGTTTGGGTGAGCTCTGGGAGTTGGTGATGGACAGGGAGGCCTGGTGTGTGCAGTTCATGGGGTCACAAAGAGTCGGACACGACTGAGCGACTGAACTGAACTGAGCTGACCGTTGAACAAAGTAGTTGTTAGAGGTGCTGGCCCCTGTGCAGTTGAAAATCTACCTATAACTTATAGTTGGCTCTCTGTATCAGTGGTTCTGCACTCATGGATTTGACCAACCCCAGACTGTGTAGTATTGTAGTATTTACTGCTGGAAAATAACCATGTTTAGTGGACCTGCAGTTCAAACCCCTGTTGTTCAAGGGTCAACTGTATGTATTTCATTTGTTGACTGGCTGCCTCCCCAGCATAATGTAAGCTCCATGAAGGCAGGGTCTTTGTTCACAGTTGCATTCCCAGTGCCAAGGCTGTGCCCTCAATCACAGCACTAAGCTGGGATATTTGGAATTTTTGAACACGTGCCTCTCTTTCCCTCTCTGCTCGTCCCGTGGCTGTCAGAGGAATGTTTAGAGATCTTTCTGTGCCAGCCCCTGCGTCTCTGTTACCATCAGAGCTACGATTCCTCTGACACAGGTGGGAGACAACCCACTGATGTGGCTGAGAGTGTGCCTCACTCTGGAGCCAACCTCAGTAGATCTGCACCCTGGCTCTGGTACCACCTCACTCTGTGCGCTGGGTACATTACTCAACTTCACAGAGTTTCCCATCTTTAGAACCAGATAATAAGAGCCCCCACATCATGAATTTGTTGTGAAGATTAACATGTTAAAGTGATCAACATAGCAAGTGTTCACTACGCTTGTTGTTTTCGCTGTGAAGACATCATCTGGATTAAGCTTTATTTACTGTGGAGGTCACCTGCGTGTCCCGCCACGTGGAAGCCCCACAAAAATGTCACTACCTGTTTCCTCTGCAGCTTTTCTGTTACCCTGGTTGCTGGCATTCTGTAAGAGCTCGTCCAGATTGTCCTGCTGTCCCAGGGAACTGGATGGTTCTCCATCTGCTCTTGTTTCTCACAAAAGAGAAGACCCTTGGGCTTCTAGAAGGGGTCGTCAAGCTGGGTCTCTTTGCCAGGAAATTACCCAGGCTTAGCAAGTAGGTTGGAAAAGGCCCAAGGGGAACCTGGTGTCATTCTCAGCCTAACTAGCAGAGACTAGCCAGATCTGGAGACTCCATCGGGCTGGAGAAAGAAAAGCCTCCTACAGAGGAGAAACCTTTACCCACAGCCCTTGGATACTGAAACTAAAGGCAGCCTTGCCTTCTTGGCCAAACTGCGTGGAGAAAGGAGATGGCAGGTCTTTCAGGAAAAGAAGAGTAGGCACCCTGTGTGCAGGACTGACTCGGAAGGAGGCCCCGAGGCCCTTAAGTCTACTTTATCGTGTGCTCCCGCTCCGCAGGGTTCCGAATCCAAGGGACTGTGTTTTCCAGCCTCCTTCCGTGTACCACCCTCCTGTTCCCAACCCCAGGTCCCTGAATTTGGTTAAAGTCATGAATTGCTCAGACGGGGAACTTCATTTAGTGATTTCCGTAAATCCAGTTCCGTACCTATTTCCTGAACACCCACAAGGAGCTGGGCAGTATTAGTGGGCAGTCCCAGGAATCCTAGGGGGCAAGAATCCACAGTCACATCCCAGAAAAATAATCCCCCTGTCTCTGAGCATCCTCATTTCCGCGGAGGCAGCGTCTGGGTCTGATCCCTGCAAAACATCAACACTTCCTAGTACCTGGGCTCCCGCGGGGCTCCCGCGGGGCCTCCGTGAAACGCTGGAGGCTTGAGGGGCGGGGAAGAGGGAGCGCTGGGGAGGTAAGAAGGGAGGAGGGGCAGGGAACGAGGTGCGCCTCCCCTCTAATCTTGTCCCAGTCAGGAGTCTGCGGGTCGTGCTCCGGGCGCCGATTCCGGCCGGCCGAGACTCTCCCAGGAGCCGCCTGGCGCCCTGGCCGGGGACCCGGGGCCGGAGCTCGCGTCTCCCTCCTCCCGCCCGCCTCCCGCCGGGGCCCGCGCCTCGCGCAGGGGCGTGTCCTGCCCCACCTCGCGTCCACGGCGGCCCACTCACCCGGCACCGGCGGCCGCGGCGGCGCGGCGGGCGGAGCGAGAGCCGCGGGCGCTCGGGTTTTCGGCGCGAGCCGCGGCCGCGGCAGCAGCGCCGTGGGGGCACCTGTGCGGCGCCCAAGTTGCAGGACCAGGGTGTGCGGTTCCTGGCAGCCGCCGTCTGAGCCCGAAGGAAGGGGCGCCTCCCAGCCCCTCGGGATTGCACTGGGCAGAAGCTCGGGGCCGGCATCCTGGTGGGGTAGCCATGGGCCGGACCAGCTAGAGGCCGGAGCAGAGGCTCGTTTGGTCCCAGTGTAGCGAGGCAGAGGGAAGGCTGAGTCTGGGACCATGACGGCCTCCCGCCTGGACTTTGGGGAGGTGGAAACTTTCCTGGACAGGCACCCAGAGTTGTTGGAGGATTACCTGATGCGGAAGGGGAAGCAGGAGATGGTGGAGAAGTGGATGCAGAGGCGCGGGCAGGGTCAGGGGGCGGTAGGCCCGAGGCCCACCCCGGCCGCCAGCACGAGCGGCGGCGCAGGCAGCGGCAGCCTTGGCGGTGGCCCTGGACCCGACGGCTCGGCCAGCAGCCAGCCCACCCCGGGCGGTGGGGAGTGTAGGGGGGGCCCCATGGGTCCCAGCTGGGCCAGTGGCAGCCGGGGCGATGGGAGCCTGCAGCGGAGAGCTTCTCAGAAAGAGCTGAGGAAGAGTTTTGCCCGCTCCAAGGCCATCCATGTGAACAGGACCTACGATGAACAAGTGACCGCCCGGGCCCAGGAGCCCCTGAGCAGTGTGCGGCGGAGGGCGCTGCTCCGGAAGGCCAGCTCCCTGCCCCCCACCACCGCCCACATTCTCAGTGCCCTGCTGGAATCTCGGGTGAATCTGCCTCAGTACCCCCCTACGGCCATGGACTACAAGTGCCACCTCAAAAAGCATAACGAGCGACAGTTCTTCCTGGAACTGGTCAAGGATATCTCCAATGACCTTGACCTTACCAGTCTGAGCTACAAGATCCTCATCTTCGTCTGCCTCATGGTGGACGCAGACCGCTGCTCTCTCTTCCTGGTGGAAGGGGCGGCTGCTGGCAAGAAGAGCCTGGTCTCCAAATTCTTTGATGTGCATGCAGGAACCCCACTGCTGCCCTGCAGCAGCACAGAAAACTCAAACGAGGTGCAGGTCCCCTGGGGCAAAGGTATCATTGGTTATGTCGGGGAGCATGGAGAGACGGTCAACATTCCTGATGCCTACCAGGTAGGACTTTGTATTGTCCCCTTCCAGAGCGCCATTGGTCAGGGAGCCAAGCCTTCTGGTACCCTTTGGCATCCACAAACACATTAACTTAGATTCTTTACTGTATGAATTTTGCTGTTTAAATTCCTTCTGAGTCTAGATTAGTTTGAATGTTACTATACCTTCTTCGATAGAGTGGTCTTTTACTAACACACAGTGGCTTGTGGAAAATTCATATAACACACAGGGATACATTTTTGTATCCCGTAATACCTTGTGTTTCTTTGTCAAGATACCTTGTCTTTTGGAATATCAGTGTATGGTTTTAAAATGCATTTTTTTTAGGTGCTGGAAGAAGATGTCTACTCCAGAATTCCAGTGTTAGTCTGAAGAATATGGGTATATTGGTGTCTCTGATGTCATTTGGGGGCCATAATGCATTTCATTCTCATTCCAGATTGGGAGGGGATCAAAGTGCCTAGCTGTTTCCTTAGCCCCTTCTTTTACATGAGTTCCAAGGTAAGGAAGATGAAGAAAAGAGGAGGAAAGTCAAGGGAAGAATGGGCCTCTGACCCATTTATGCCTTTATTTTATTTTATTTTATTTTTTAGCATCTATTCTAACTGCTTCTGTTGTGGAGTTGAGAAAAGTTGGACAAATTGAAGAGTTATTTAGGTTTGAATCCAGCATTATCTGCAGTGGGCTCTTGACTGAGCAAGTAGGCTTTTAGTTTGTGAAGCAAATGAAAAATGGATAATTTTCTAGCAATTCTAAAGACAAGGAGCACGGTGAATGTGCTGGATTCAGGTAAAGGAGGAAGCCCATCATGCTGTTTGGTGTTTCTAAGCCTTTCATTTTCACAGTGATTTGAACTTGCTATTAGATCATGGTTCTGAAAGTCAGTCCACTCTAATTTCTTATCACTTCCCTGAACATAATGAAACCGAATGCCACTTTCTAGGAGACTTCTTTGGGGTTCATAATAATGGACAGCTCTATTCCTTGGTCATGAAAGTTTTGTTGTCATTTGATGAGCACTTCTAATTGTCCAGTAAAGCTGCAGGTTTCTCTTGAGTTTGATGCTGTTACTCAGAATAGCAAAAGTGGTGGGAAGGACCCTAAAAGTAAAGTTTTTTCTGTTTCATCTGAAAGTTGGTAATATTACATAGAAAATTGAGAAGCTTGTCTTGAAACCAAGTTTCTTGTTTTAGTGGGATGTCTATCAATATCATGTTTTAATGTTAGGGAATGCCTATCTCAATATCATTTTTGTTAACTTATTTACTGATTAGATTCATTATTCATCATATCCTTCTTAAATACTTTGATCAGTTTAGGACAGACAAGCAATCTTTAATAGATCTTTAAAAGGGTGAACTTTAGTAGGTGTCTATTTCTCTATAACCCTAGAAAACCATGGGAAGAAATAAAAACATTTAATAATTGAAATGTTGAAGATTCTGTAAAAAGTTGAACAATCACTAACTTTTCTTTCTCATTATTTCCACACCCTTATTGTGTGCTTGGGTGGAAAAAAAAAAAAAAAAAATCCCTTCCTGGTAGGATGATGCTTGTTATAGCCTGGAATTGCAGTCTTTTCTCTCCATTGCTTTTACTTGTCTTATTCTTCCCCAGTTGATTTTNTGGGTCCCAGCTGGGCCAGTGGCAGCCGGGGCGATGGGAGCCTGCAGCGGAGAGCTTCTCAGAAAGAGCTGAGGAAGAGTTTTGCCCGCTCCAAGGCCATCCATGTGAACAGGACCTACGATGAACAAGTGACCGCCCGGGCCCAGGAGCCCCTGAGCAGTGTGCGGCGGAGGGCGCTGCTCCGGAAGGCCAGCTCCCTGCCCCCCACCACCGCCCACATTCTCAGTGCCCTGCTGGAATCTCGGGTGAATCTGCCTCAGTACCCCCCTACGGCCATGGACTACAAGTGCCACCTCAAAAAGCATAACGAGCGACAGTTCTTCCTGGAACTGGTCAAGGATATCTCCAATGACCTTGACCTTACCAGTCTGAGCTACAAGATCCTCATCTTCGTCTGCCTCATGGTGGACGCAGACCGCTGCTCTCTCTTCCTGGTGGAAGGGGCGGCTGCTGGCAAGAAGAGCCTGGTCTCCAAATTCTTTGATGTGCATGCAGGAACCCCACTGCTGCCCTGCAGCAGCACAGAAAACTCAAACGAGGTGCAGGTCCCCTGGGGCAAAGGTATCATTGGTTATGTCGGGGAGCATGGAGAGACGGTCAACATTCCTGATGCCTACCAGGTAGGACTTTGTATTGTCCCCTTCCAGAGCGCCATTGGTCAGGGAGCCAAGCCTTCTGGTACCCTTTGGCATCCACAAACACATTAACTTAGATTCTTTACTGTATGAATTTTGCTGTTTAAATTCCTTCTGAGTCTAGATTAGTTTGAATGTTACTATACCTTCTTCGATAGAGTGGTCTTTTACTAACACACAGTGGCTTGTGGAAAATTCATATAACACACAGGGATACATTTTTGTATCCCGTAATACCTTGTGTTTCTTTGTCAAGATACCTTGTCTTTTGGAATATCAGTGTATGGTTTTAAAATGCATTTTTTTTAGGTGCTGGAAGAAGATGTCTACTCCAGAATTCCAGTGTTAGTCTGAAGAATATGGGTATATTGGTGTCTCTGATGTCATTTGGGGGCCATAATGCATTTCATTCTCATTCCAGATTGGGAGGGGATCAAAGTGCCTAGCTGTTTCCTTAGCCCCTTCTTTTACATGAGTTCCAAGGTAAGGAAGATGAAGAAAAGAGGAGGAAAGTCAAGGGAAGAATGGGCCTCTGACCCGTTTATGCCTTTATTTTATTTTATTTTTTAGCATCTATTCTAACTGCTTCTGTTGTGGAGTTGAGAAAAGTTGGACAAATTGAAGAGTTATTTAGGTTTGAATCCAGCATTATCTGCAGTGGGCTCTTGACTGAGCAAGTAGGCTTTTAGTTTGTGAAGCAAATGAAAAATGGATAATTTTCTAGCAATTCTAAAGACAAGGAGCATGGTGAATGTGCTGGATTCAGGTAAAGGAGGAAGCCCATCATGCTGTTTGGTGTTTCTAAGCCTTTCATTTTCACAGTGATTTGAACTTGCTATTAGATCATGGTTCTGAAAGTCAGTCCACTCTAATTTCTTATCACTTCCCTGAACATAATGAAACCGAATGCCACTTTCTAGGAGACTTCTTTGGGGTTCATAATAATGGACAGCTCTATTCCTTGGTCATGAAAGTTTTGTTGTCATTTGATGAGCACTTCTAATTGTCCAGTAAAGCTGCAGGTTTCTCTTGAGTTTGATGCTGTTATAGCAAAAGTGGTGGGAAGGACCCTAAAAGTAAAGTTTTTTCTGTTTCATCTGAAAGTTGGTAATATTACATAGAAAATTGAGAAGCTTGTCTTGAAACCAAGTTTCTTGTTTTAGTGGGATGTCTATCAATATCATGTTTTAATGTTAGGGAATGCCTATCTCAATATCATTTTTGTTAACTTATTTACTGATTAGATTCATTATTCATCATATCCTTCTTAAATACTTTGATCAGTTTAGGACAGACAAGCAATCTTTAATAGATCTTTAAAAGGGTGAACTTTAGTAGGTGTCTATTTCTCTATAACCCTAGAAAACCATGGGAAGAAATAAAAACATTTAATAATTGAAATGTTGAAGATTCTGTAAAAAGTTGAACAATCACTAACTTTTCTTTCTCATTATTTCCACACCCTTATTGTGTGCTTGGGTGGAAAAAAAAAAAAAAAAAAATCCCTTCCTGGTAGGATGATGCTTGTTATAGCCTGGAATTGCAGTCTTTTCTCTCCATTGCTTTTACTTGTCTTATTCTTCCCCAGTTGATTTTCTCCCATTTCTGTAGCTTTTATTTTTTACTCCCTTCTGCTAGCTCCTAACTTCTATTTAATACTGTTCATATATACTGTCTTCTCTTCAATAGCATAATTCTCAGCTTCCTCAGCAGTTAACTTGTCTTCCTGCTGCCTAGTATTTTGCTAGAGGTATTATCACAGACATAGAAAATCAGTCTTTCAGAAGCTGATGTTTCTTCTGGACCCTACTCTTATTCTGAAGACAGAGGGTAAAGCAGAGTTGCCTTCTAATATTGGAAACTGACACTAAGAATGAAGGGTTCTTTTTACCTTCCCCGGGTAGTAATGATGACTGTAAAGACTGGGTTGGTGGGAGAACTGGCCAAAGGCAGGAAGGGAAAGAGTTATAGAATTATAGAGTTTGAGATCTTGATCCACTCCTTATCTTCATTTTGATCTGCTTAGGAAATTTCTCTTGTATTTCTCCATTGGTTTCTTTCAAAATATATATTTTTGACCTGGTGTGTTTTTCTTCATTTTTATTTCACTACTTTTCTTTGATAAAATTACTTTTTTTTTCTTTATTATGGTACACTAGTCACCATTAGTGTGACTCTGGGAGAATTTCTTGATTTCTGAGTGTCAATTTACTCATATGTGAAATGGGAATAACAACACCTCTGTAGTAAAGATCTGGAGAAGGCAATGGCACTCCACTCCAGTACTCTTGCCTGGAAAATCCCATGGATGGGGGAGCCTGGTAGGCTGCAGTCCATGGGGTCTCTAAGAGTCTCACACGACTGAGCGACTTCACTTTCACTTTTCACTTTCATGCACTGGAGAAGGAAATGGCAACCCACTCCAGTGTTCTTGCCTGGAGAATCCCAGGGACAGGGGAGCCTGGTGGGCTGCCGTCTCTGGGGTCACACAGAGTCGGACACGACTGAAGCGACTTAGCGGTAGCAGCAGTAAAGATAATTGTTTTGAAAATAAAGTGAGATGCTGCATTAAAGCCCCCCCAGCAGTACCTGGCACGTTTCAGTTATTCAGGAAATGGTAACAGTTTATGATGACAACAATGATACCTGGTTTACTGGTGTTCTTCTTTTTCCTCTTTCTCTCATTTTTAATTGTTTTTCTTCTTATCTGGGGCTGAGATAGGAACTCAGCACATATTGACCAGCCTTATCTTTCCCTAAGTCATACTCCACCCTTAAATTAAATATTTTAGAACTAACTTTTCATTCAAGGAATATGGAAATGTCTAGTCTTTCACCCTCTGCTTAAGATTACTCTAAATGTGATAGAAAATTCTTGACCATATCTTATCCTATCAAAAGTTCTACATTGTTCTTTTTAGAGCTCATTCAATTAAAAACTTTTTATAGTGTTGTATTAATATTGCATCCTTCCCATGTTATAGTATTTTCCCTTATCCTTTCCATTTCCTGCTATTATAGATTTCTCTTAATGAAAACTGACAACCTTCCAAATGCATGTTCTCTTATCAAAATGTTGTTGTAATCCTGATCATATATGTAAACATCTTGAAGTTCCCATGTGGAAATATAACCATCCTCTCTGATTTTTTATGAACTGTATTTTTAAGGCATTTCTTGCTTAGGTTCAACAAGTGTGCTTCTTTTTCTTCAGGAGATGAACTTAGCACATGGAATTTGAAATTTTAATTATTTAATAAAAGTGATGGTCCCCTTAGAGGTTCAGAATGTGGGTGAGAGAAAGGCACTGAAAATGCTTATGACTTTATGATAATAAGCACGGCATCCTGAAGTCAAGAGTAGACTAATGGAGNTTTTAATTATTTAATAAAAGTGATGGTCCCCTTAGAGGCTCAGAATGTGGGTGAGAGAAAGGCACTGAAAATGCTTATGACTTTATGATAATAAGCACGGCATCCTGAAGTCAAGAGTAGACTAATGGAGTACTAAAGTTGAGTAAAAGTTTTGAAAGCAAAAATACTCCTTAGTTTAGTTCATCATTTTTCATTACTTTCCTCAGTTAGTCCTACTTTCACCTTGAAATTAGGAGACAAAGAATTGCAATAAAGAAAAATTCCCTTTACATATTCAGTGTAGCTCACAGTGACTGCAAGCTACCTTTTCCCCTGTCAGCTATAAGTCATTAAACAACCCGCTCTAATATAGTAATGAAAAAATTGCCCTCAAGAGGTGGAAAATAAAAGCACTCAAAAAAGAGATGTTCTCTCTGAAGTTGTTCTACGCGTTCCGAGTATAGCACTTGAAACATTAATAAAAAGTGTGAGATGATATTTCAGTTAGTGTTGGTAATGAGGCTACAGGTGTTTGATAGGGTTTGGGTGTGAAAACCAGGCAGGATGTTTTGTTAGGTGAGCTGAGAGGAGTCAAGGGGAGGATGCAGAAGAGTTACAGGTGGGCCAGGCTTTCCCAAAACCTGATCTGTTTACACAACAGATTCATTCATTCATCAGTTCCAACAGACATACACTGAGTGCCTATTCTACCTAAGCCCCAGCTAGGGGGCCTGTGGGTGTGCAGAAGTCAGAGGACTTGCTTCGTGCCTTCCAGGTACTTCCAAGTACAAGGCTGTGAACTATTCATGAACGTAATGCCAAGCGGTACTAAATAAATGACACGAACCGAATGGCATTAGTCACAGGGGAAAATGGAGTCACCCTGTGGCTTGGCTCATTATAGAAGACTGCATGGAGGAGGTGTCATTCAAACTGGGACAAGGGTTAGATTTCACTGTTGGAGGTAGTTGTGGAGTAGGGAAAGGCATCTAGGTATAGCAAAATGACCTCAGCAGAAACACAATAACTGGCAACCCAAAATGTGTATAGAGGAAAGCGTGTGTTTTAATTTGGCCAAAGTATTGCATATGCTATAGGATGAGTATGCAAAAGTAGGGTGATGGCAAAAGAAAGACTCTTGAGTACCTGACTAAAGAATTTGGGCTTCCCTAACAATAAGCCGTGGGGTTTCCCAGATGGCTCAGTGGTAATGAATCCCCCTGTTAAGCAGGAGACACAGG
>SJYX01015343.1:515859-533831 GCA_006410675.1 Oreotragus oreotragus | reverse complement strand
TACCAACCCCCCAGCCTGAGAAGAAAATGGCAACCCACTCCAGTAGTCTTGTCTGGGAAATCCCATGGATGGAGGAGCCTGGTGGGCTGTAGTCCATGGGGTCACAAAAGACTTGGAGATGACTTAATGACTAAACAAAGACAACAATAGTAAGCCACAGGAGACATCTGAGAACTTTTTAGCATGGTCAGAATGGTGTTTTGGGTAACCTGGTGGCAATGGCTGAATAGATTGAACAAGGAGAGGCTCAAAACTGTGAAAATAATTTGGAGTCTATTATGATGGCATGGTGGAGCCAGATGAACTACTGCACTGAAGCCCGAAAAATAAGAATGGACAGCAGAGTTATGTGGGGATGTCCTGCAGGTGTGAATTTGGGCAAGGAGAGAGGGAAGTCAGTGATGACTCAGATTCCACACCTGGGAAATATGGAGAAGGGTAATGCTGTCCTGAATGAGTAGAGATTTTAAGTGGAGCCAGCTACATAATTTGTGGAGCTCAGTACAAAATGATTCAGCAGGAGTCTCACTGGAGGTGGAGAAGGCAATATTGCCTTCCCAAGGGTCTGCTGCCCCAACCCACAGCAGATGTGTGACCCTCAAGTGGTTTCAACTTTCATGCTGAGAAATTCTCAGTACCTGGACTGTGAGCGAGAGGCCCTTTTGAGTTGCCTGCTGAATGCGCCGTAGAGCTGCCAGCTCTGGGTGGGGATGACCACCGCCTTGTTCCTCTTCATGATGGAGTGAGGTATGCACCTGCCCCTTGCCCCATCCTGCCCAGACCCCAGCCAGGAGCAAAGGGCAATGGCCAATCAGTTGGGCCTCACCTCCAACTGCTTGCAGCTTCTGGTCTCAGGGCAGGGCTGACAAGGGGTATACTGGGTGGGGCTTGGGGTACCAGGCAGTAAGAATCAGTGGCCAAGAATCAGTCGTAGGCAGGCAGTGGGATGGGAGACTGACTGTGAGCTCTGGACTCACACATCATTGTCCTACTGGACTTCATTTACAGAGCATGACTTCAAAGATAAAATTACTGAGAATTTCACACAGCCACAGCATTTAAACCCCAAGTAGGGAGCCCCCGTGCAATTGCACTGGTTACATGCTTATGAGGCCAGCCCTGATTCTGAGTTGCACTGAGTCTTAGGTGGAAAAGTTCAATTTTATTCCAGTCTAGTGTTTACTGCTTTTGTATGGCCTCAGTTCCATCCTAATTAAATTCTGTGCTGTTTTGAATGCCCAAATAGTGCTTTTCTATTTCTGTGTTTTTCATCCTTTCTGCCAGGTTGCCTCTTTCCCTATCTTTGCTCATTCAGGTCTTGCTTTGCCTTCTCATGATATAAGAAAGGAGAGCTGATTGCTTCTCCTTGAAGAGACAAAAAACCAAACAAAAAATTATGCAGAAAGTTATATTGAAGAATGCATTGTACTATACTGCTATTATTAAGATATATAAAATAATAATAAAGTGATATATAATAACTCCTTTTCACGGAATTTCATTGTTCACTTTATTTTAGAATAATTTTCATTGAAATAAATACATTTAAAAGTGTTTGGTTTCGGGAGGGATCAATTTCATGTGTGTAGAAAATTCAGTGGTGAATATGCTTCATCTCCTGATAAGCCAGTGCTGACCAGCATGGGTCTAAAGCCCCGTGATTGAGTTGCTAAGATTTGCTCAAAAGGCAGAGGTTCATCTCACCCCACACTAGAAAGGAGTTTCACGAAATCTTGTTTCAGCTTTCTACATGGTGTTTTAAAAATCCCCTCAAGCCGATAACCATGTTCACTAGCCCAGAACAAGAACTGATTTTGTGTTTGAAGCAGGAAACATTTGCTACTTCAGCTGCTCTTCCTGACAGACACACGATCATGATAAACACAGTGACAAATTGCATTTGCTGCTTTGAACATGAGGACAGATCACAGAAAAGTACAGTTCCTACAGAATCATGGAGAGGTAATTTAAGGCTAACTTAATTTTTTTTTTCTTCCCAGCCCATAAGCTAAATGTTTACTAATCTGACCAATTTATTTTGGTTCCTAAGGTTGGGGTCACCTGTTTATTTACAAGCTGGCTTAATTTGGAAGTCAGTGTTTCATGTTTAATATAGTGTTGAGGAGTCATATGAAGTTTTCCACTGAAGAAAGCTTTGAGTTGTTTCATAGGAAAGTCAACAAGATATTTGAGTCCATTACTTGCTACTTTAGTCACTTGTTTTAAGGATGGTTTGCATTTAACCACATTCTTTTGGAAAGAGGAATTTGAATCATAAAAGAAGTAGTTTACTCATAAATAGTGGGTTGGATTTCTAATATTTTGGGAGAAACGTTGGTTTCCAGTCATTCATAGGCATTCAGGCTAAATTTATTTGTTTATTTATTTATTTTAAGGATTAAAATAGTAAAGAAATTTTCCTGGCATAAAAAGGGGTTTATTTTCTATAACTCCAAGAACTTCCTATTAATTGGTTGTTTCGATGACTGAACAGTGTTTCACACATTAATGATAAATTCTGTTTCCTTTCCTAAAATATAGTGTTAGGCTGTTGCAAATTTAGTTGAAGAGATCTTTCCCACCTGAGTGAAAAAAAATGAGGAACCTTTTAGATGTCTTTTTAGGGTATCAATTTAAAAAAACGTAAACATGATAGAAGTTCTGCTGTTGATTAAGAAGAACTCTATTTATGGAGTACTAACTAAGAGGCTGGCATTAGCTATTGAACAGGCATTGCCTCTTTTAATCCTCTCAACAATCCCCAGAGGTAGCTATTACCACCCCCATTTTATAGAAGAAGAAACTAAAGCTTGGAGAGGTTAATAAATTTGCCGAAAGTCACTCAGCTGTTAAGAGAGGGAGCTGGGATTCAAGGTGAGGTCTTGGGACTGTAAAACCTTCATGCCAGGCACTCTGAGTGTGTTCTCTACTGACCATTGACTGCTCTGTGTGTATTCCAGTCTGTCCCTTTGCCTTTTCTTTTTCTCCACCCATTTAAATTCTCTCATCCTTGAAAGCCCATCTTCATGAAACTCTTTCTGAACACTGGCCATTCCACCTTAACTGGGTATAATCTCTTCCTCCTTTGAACTTCTGAATGCTTTAAATCATGCTGGGGTGGAGGAAACACAAGCTGGAATTGAGATTGCCAGGAGAAATATCAATAACCTCAGATATGCAGATGAAACCATCCTTATGGCAGAAAGTGAAGAAGAACTAAAGAGCCTCTTGATCAAAGTGAAAGAGGAGAGTGAAAAAGTTGGCTTAAAGATGAACATTCAGAAAACTAAGATCATGGAATCCAGTCCCATCAGTTCAGTTCAGTTCAGTCACAGTCGTGTCCGAATCTTTGCGACCCCATGAACCACAGCACACCAGGCCTCCCTGTCCATCACAAACTCCCAGAGTCCACCCAAACCCATGTCCATTGAGTCGGTGATGCCAGCCAACCATCTCATCCTCTGTCGTCCCCTTCTCCTCCTGCCCTCGATCTTTCCCAGCATCAGGGTCTTTTCCAATGAGTCAGCTCCTCGCATCAGATGGCCAAAGTATTGGAGTTTCAGCTTCACCATCAGCACTTCCAATGAACACCCAAGACTGACCTCCTTTAGGATGGACTGATTGGATCTCCTTGCAGGACTCTCAAGAGTCTTCTCCAACACCGCAGTTCAAAAGCATCAATTCTTTGGCGCTCAGCTTTCTTTATAGTCCAACTCTCACATCCATACATGACCAGTGGAAAAAACATAGCCTTGACCAGAAGGACCTTTGCTGACAAAGTAATGTCTCTGCTTTTCAGTATGTTGTCTAGGTTGGTCCTAACTTACCTTCCAAGAGTAAGCATCTTTTAATTTCATGGCTACAATCACCATCTGCAGTGATTTTGGAGCCCCCCCAAAAAGAAGTCAGCCACTGTTTCCACTGTTTCCCCATCTATTTGCCATGAAGTGATGGGACCAGATGCCATGATCTTAGTTTTTTGAATTTTGAGCTTTAAGCCTGCTTTTTCACTCTCCTCTTTCACTTTCATCAAGAGGCTCTTTAGTTCTTCACTTTCTGCCATAAGGTTGGTATCATCTGCATATATGAGGTTATTGATATTTCTCCCGGCAATCTTGATTCCAGCTTGTAATCCCATGATGTACTCTGCATATAAGTTAAATAAGCAGGGTGACAATATACAGCCTTGACATACTCCTTTTCTTATTTGGAAACTGTCTGTTGTTCCATGTCCAGTTCTAACTGTTGCTTCCTGACCTGCATACAGTTTTCTCAAGAGGCAGATCAGAGTCTTGTATTCCCATCTCTTTCAGAATTTTCCACAGTTTATTGTGATCCACACAATCAAAGGCTATGGCATAGCTAATAAATAGATGTTTTTCTGGAACTCTCTTGCTTTTTCGATGATCCAGGGGATGTTGGCAATTTGATCTCTGGTTCCTCTGCCTTTTCTAAATCCCGCTTGAACATCTGGATGTTCACGGTTCACATATTGCTGAAGCCTGGCTTGGAGAATTTTAAGTATCACTTTACTAGCATGTGAGATGAGTGCAATTGTGCGGTAGTTTGAGCATTCTTTGGCATTGCCTTTCTTTGGGATTGGAATGAAAACAGACGTTTTCCAGTCCTGTGGCCACTGCTGAGTTTTCCAAATTTGCTGGCGTATTGAGTGCAGCACTTTCACAGCATCATCTTCCAGGATTTGAAATAGCTCAACTGGAATTCCATCACTTCCACTAGCTCTGTTTGTAGTGATGCTTCCTAAGGCCCACTTGACTTCACATTCCAGAATGTTGNGGAAAAGATCCTGATGCTGGGAAAGATTGAGGGCAGGAGGAGAAGGGGACGACAGAGGATGAGATGGTTGACTGGCATCACCGACTCAATGGACGTAGGTTTGGGTGGACTCTGGGAGTTTGTGATGGACAGGGAGGCCTGGTGTGCTGTGGTTTATGGGGTCGCAAAGAGTCGGACACAACTGAGCGACTGAACTGAACTGAATGCTTTAAATGTGCTTCTTTCTGGGTGCGTAAATGACTACTTGACTGTGAGCTAAATATCATGACTTTTTTCAGCAGTGTAGGGCTTAACACAAGGTTTTCTATTCAGTTGAATAATTATCACTGACACCTCTTTATATGATTAGTTCAACCACCTCTAAGCAGAAATTTTAGCCTATTCAGCCAATATAACTAATATTATTCATCAAATATGGACAGTTAAACCAGGAAATTCATTTCCTGAGCACATCTTTTAATTATTTGTACCTTATTTTATAGATTAAAAAAATAGGAACTTATAAAGCCTAGATAACTGGTGAGTTATCTGAACTGCTTTTCTGCATTAATTGATTTTTACGTTGATTGCTGGAACCACCCCCCGTCTTCTCATCCCCTCCACTGTTTGTTTGTTTTCCTTTGATTTCATTTCATGTGGAGACCATATTATAGAGAAAGTGGACTGCCACTGACCAAATGATAACAACTAGCCTACTGCCAGCTTCTTCAAAGCAAAAAGAGGCTGGGGCGTGATTGTTTCAGCTAATTGAACTTTCTAGTTTTCTATGATTTGGAGAAGGCAATGGCACTCCACTCCAGTACTCTTGCCTGGAAAATCCCGTGAACGGAGGAGCCTGGTGGGCTGCAGTCCGTGGCGTCGCTAAGAGTCGGACATGACTGAGCGACTTCAGTTTCCCTTTTCACTTTCATGGATTGGAGAAGGAAATGGCAACCCACTCCAGTGTTCTTGCCTGGAGAATCCCAGGGATGGAGGAGCCTTGTGGGCTGCCGTCTCTCTGTCTCTTATACACATCTAACGCAGCAAGCNCGTCGCTAAGAGTCGGACACGACTGAGCGACTTCACTTTCCCTTTTCACTTTCATGGATTGGAGAAGGCAATGGCAACCCACTCCAGTGTTCTTGCCTGGAGAATCCCAGGGATGGGGGAGCCTGGTGGGCTGCCGTCTCTGGGGTCGCACAGAGTCATTCACGACTGAAGCGACTTAGCAGAAGCAGCAGTTTTCTATGATTACTTCATTCATAAGAAATGAGGATGACAGAGGATGAGATGGTTGGATGGCATCACTCACTGACTCAATGGACATGAGTTTGAGCAAGCTCTGGGCAATGGTGATGGACAGGGACGCCTGGTGTGCTGCAGTCCATGGGGTTGCAAAGAGTTGGACATGACTGAATGACTGATCTGAACTGACTGACCTCATTCATACAGTATAACTTATTGAAGATAAAGCACCCCTTCTAGGATTAGGTCTTGAAAACATTAGGATTTTTTTCTTTGAAAATGTCTTCAGATATGGGGGATTATATTGGCCAGCTTCCCTAGTGGCTTAGAGGTTAAAGAGTCTGCCTCCAATGCGGGAAACCCAGGTTCGATCCCTGGGTCAGGAAGATCCCCTGAAGGAAATGGCAACCCACTCCAGTATTCTTGCCTGGAGAATCCCATGGACAGAGGAGCTTGGTAGGCTACAGTCCACGGGGTCACAAAGAGTCAGACACGACTGAGTGACTTCACTTTCAGTTTCAATGTGCTTATGGAGCTCTTTATTATATTGACCAACCTTTCAGGAACGTTGAACTTTCAGGTTTATTGGTTGCATATCTTCTGTTTCATATACTCAAAAGGTCTCATAAAAATTTTAACTTCTGAGATGATTGCATTTTACGTCCTACTCTTCCCAAGATGTAGTTATTAGATGTCCACTGGGCATGTCCAAGTGGAAGCCATCTCTTTCCCTTCCATTCCTTCCAGTTATCTCACCAGTGAATTTAGCTGTTTGCTACAGCTCCTCCTCAGCCCTCCTAGTATTTAAGGGGAAACAGTACAGCTACACTTGCTTTGTAGAAATGAACTGCTACTCCTCGATCTGAAGAGGAGGGTGCAACTACCAGCGTCTTGCAAGAGTTACAGAGCTCTGTCTGTGCTTGCCCACAGGGCTGGGAGAGGCAGCTACTGGCAAACCATGACCTGGACCAGAGGGGCCAGGGGACCATTACCCTTCTCACACCCTCTATGGCCTGCCAGGGCCACGCCCTGGTTGAGCCCAGGCTTGGTTGAGGCAAAGGGAACCCTGGTACAGTGGGTCATAGGAGTCAGCCTCCTGGTACAGGACAGGGCAGTGAAAGGTGGCAAGTGCATCTGGAGAACCAAATGGGGACTATCCAGAGTCACCAGGGATATTAGTTTATTCACCAGGGATGTAAATGTGTAGGGAGACCAAGTCAGGTAGGAATATCCTTCACTGAGCACTGAGTTTCATGAGTCTGGAGCACAGAGATTGAAATCTGTTGAAAACAAGTTCGGAAATGCTCTCTTTGGCGCTCTAATTCTCTCCAAGCAGTTCTGGTTACTCCTGATGTCCTATGTCCCAGAAGAAATCCTACAGGAGGCAGCCTGGGCCAAAGACACTCTCAGGGAAGAGATGACATTGGTCTAGTTTATGGAACCTCTTCCCTGCAGTGCCTGATTAATCCCATTTGTTTGAGAATTGAATTCTTAGATCACTAATTGCTCTGTTAAACTGTAAGCCACATCAGAGTGTAAGATAACATGTTCTAGGCTTGGCAACAGGAATCTTGGATTCTATTCTCAATTCTGCCTTAGTTTTTTCAGTTATAACATAAGGATAAAGTGTTCAGACATGTCTACCCCATATGGTATTTTGTGAGGATATAATCATTTGATTCTAATGAGATAGTAATTGGAAAGCATATTCAAAAGGGTAAAGTAAGAAATGTAAGGCTTTATTAATA
This sequence comes from Oreotragus oreotragus, assembly GCA_006410675.1. Classification (NCBI taxonomy): domain Eukaryota; kingdom Metazoa; phylum Chordata; class Mammalia; order Artiodactyla; family Bovidae; genus Oreotragus; species Oreotragus oreotragus. The sequence continues at coordinate 526,062 of SJYX01015343.1, read as the reverse complement.
TTTTAAACTGCAAAGTCGAGCAACATTTGTTCACAGGGCCTCGCTCTGGTAAGGACCTTGCACATAAAAGAACTTTGACTTACAACATGGAAGTACCTGTATTTGCTCTATTTTCTTTCTTTCTTTCTTTTTTTTTTCATTTCTAATTTGCTCCCATCATCTTATTTTTAATTTAAAAACTTTAAAAATTTATTTTTTAATTGGAGGAAAATTGCTTTACAGTGTTGTTTTGATTTGTGCTGTGCAACAAAGTAAATCAGCCACAATTATACATATATATATATTGACCCTCCCTCCCTTCCTTCATCCTACCTTTCTGGGTCGTCACAACTACCAGGCTGGGCTCCCTGTGTTATATAGCAGCTTCTCACCAGCGATCTGTTTTACACACAGTAGTATGTATGTTGATGCTACTTTCTCCATTCATCCCACTCTGTCCTTCCCTGACTATGTCGGCAAGTCCATTCTCTATTTCTGTATCTCCATTCCTTCCCTGCAAATAGATTCGTCAAGACCACTTTTCTAGATTATATATATATGTTAATATACTATCTTTCTTTTCTCTTTCCGACTTACTTCAGTCTGTATAACAGGCTCTAGTTTCATCTACCTCATTAGAACTGACCCAAATGCATTCTTTTGTATGGATAAATAACACTCCATTGTATACATGTACCACANGTATTTAAGGGGAAACAGTACAGCTGCACTTGCTTTGTAGAAATGAACTGCTACTCCTCGATCTGAAGAGGAGGGTGCAACTACCAGCGTCTTGCAAGAGTTACAGAGCTCTGTCTGTGCTTGCCCACAGGGCTGGGAGAGGCAGCTACTGGCAAACCATGACCTGGACCAGAGGGGCCAGGGGACCATTACCCTTCTCACACCCTCTATGGCCTGCCAGGGCCACGCCCTGGTTGAGCCCAGGCTTGGTTGAGGCAAAGGGAACCCTGGTACAGTGGGTCATAGGAGTCAGCCTCCTGGTACAGGACAGGGCAGTGAAAGGTGGCAAGTGCATCTGGAGAACCAAATGGGGACTATCCAGAGTCACCAGGGATATTAGTTTATTCACCAGGGATGTAAATGTGTAGGGAGACCAAGTCAGGTAGGAATATCCTTCACTGAGCACTGAGTTTCATGAGTCTGGAGCACAGAGATTGAAATCTGTTGAAAACAAGTTCGGAAATGCTCTCTTTGGCGCTCTAATTCTCTCCAAGCAGTTCTGGTTACTCCTGATGTCCTATGTCCCAGAAGAAATCCTACAGGAGGCAGCCTGGGCCAAAGACACTCTCAGGGAAGAGATGACATTGGTCTAGTTTATGGAACCTCTTCCCTGCAGTGCCTGATTAATCCCATTTGTTTGAGAATTGAATTCTTAGATCACTAATTGCTCTGTTAAACTGTAAGCCACATCAGAGTGTAAGATAACATGTTCTAGGCTTGGCAACAGGAATCTTGGATTCTATTCTCAATTCTGCCTTAGTTTTTTCAGTTATAACATAAGGATAAAGTGTTCAGACATGTCTACCCCATATGGTATTTTGTGAGGATATAATCATTTGATTCTAATGAGATAGTAATTGGAAAGCATATTCAAAAGGGTAAAGTAAGAAATGTAAGGCTTTATTAATATTTTAAACTGCAAAGTCGAGCAACATTTGTTCACAGGGCCTCGCTCTGGTAAGGACCTTGCACATAAAAGAACTTTGACTTACAACATGGTAGTACCTGTATTTGCTCTATTTTCTTTCTTTCTTTCTTTTTTTTTTCATTTCTAATTTGCTCCCATCATCTTATTTTTAATTTAAAAACTTTAAAAATTTATTTTTTAATTGGAGGAAAATTGCTTTACAGTGTTGTTTTGATTTGTGCTGTGCAACAAAGTAAATCAGCCACAATTATACATATATATATATTGACCCTCCCTCCCTTCCTTCATCCTACCTTTCTGGGTCGTCACAACTACCAGGCTGGGCTCCCTGTGTTATATAGCAGCTTCTCACCAGCGATCTGTTTTACACACAGTAGTATGTATGTTGATGCTACTTTCTCCATTCATCCCACTCTGTCCTTCCCTGACTATGTCGGCAAGTCCATTCTCTATTTCTGTATCTCCATTCCTTCCCTGCAAATAGATTCGTCAAGACCACTTTTCTAGATTATATATATATGTTAATATACTATCTTTCTTTTCTCTTTCCGACTTACTTCAGTCTGTATAACAGGCTCTAGTTTCATCTACCTCATTAGAACTGACCCAAATGCATTCTTTTGTATGGATAAATAACACTCCATTGTATACATGTACCACAACTTCTTTATCCATTCATCTGTTGATGAATATCTAGGCTTTTTTCTTTCTGTATTATTGGTATTCTTGGCATTTGGGACATTAATCCTGGAGAGACTGCCCCTCCGAGGGTTAGCTAATATCTGGTCATAGCAAATGATTTCACTTTAAGTGCACCTTTGATATGCAAAGCAACCAATCCAGAGCTCACCTCCCCAGATATCTCTTTTACAAACTCTCACCAATAATCTATTAAACCAATAATCTCTCACCCTAAGACTCTGCGGAGAAGGCAATGGTACCCCACTCCAGTTCTCCTGCCTGGAAAATCCCATGGACGGAAGAGCCTGGAAGGTTGCAGTCCATGGGGTCGCTGAGGGTCGGACACGACTGAGCAACTTCACTTTCACCTTTCACTTTCATGCATTGGAGAAGAAAATGGCAACCCACTCCAGTGTTCTTGCCTGGAGAATCCCAGGGACGGGGGAGCCTGGTGGGCTGCCATCTCTGGGGTTGCACAGAGTCGGACACGACTGAAGCGACTTAGCAGCAAGACTCTTCAGGATCAGGTCTTAGACAACTGGGAACCACCCGAGGGGCCACCCCTATAGTCCAGAGCCTGTTGACTTACTCAAGTCATCCCCTAAACCTGCCTTGCCCACTCCTTCCAGAGAGAACATCGATAAAGATGCTGCACCATGCCCTACCCTCTCCCCTTCTGCTCCGGACTGCCTCTGGTCCATCTCATGTGGCCCTGCCTGTCTCCTGTTTCTAGAGATCTGGGAGTATAACCCTCCTCATTCATGACAGTCATTTCCATATCTGCATGTCTTACCATACCTGATTAAGATGAATCCTGGGCACATTTTAACACACATAGTACGTGATGCCTTATATACAGGTAATGATTACTTTAAAATATAAAGCAATCAAATGCTTTAAATGTATATTAGACTATCAGGATTTACTGACCATAGTACATATTCTATACTTAACTACCATAAAAAAGTTGTGTTAAATTTTTTTCCACAATTGATCAGTATGCTTATTTTTCTACTTTTGCCTATGCCAGAGTTATCCACTGGATTTCTAGGCAGTAAATTCTCATGTGAAATCTCCAGACTGATCATTTGTAGCTTTATTCTCAAAATCCTAGGGATCTGACAATCTTTGAATCCACTGTACATATGTGCATGCTCCTCTGACTCTGTGTGACCCCATGGACTGTAGCCCACCAGGCTCCTCTGTCCATGGGATTCTCCAGGCAGGAATACTGGAGTGGGTTGTCATGCCCTCCTCCAGAGGATCTTCCCAACCCAGGGGTCAAACCCTCATCTCTTAGTGCCACCTAGGAAGCTCCTACTTGTGAACTAAATAAACTCTAGCGTTTGACTTTAAAGGGTAGATGAACATTAAATCTCAATTCTCGTAATCAAGCTAGGTGGAATCTATGACATAATTTTTAATGTGTTGACTATTCACTAAATAAAAGATAGACTTTATCTTGTGGTTTTTTGGGTTAGGACTTGGTGTTAATTTTAGTGCTATGCAGTACCCTTTTTGTACTTTTGCTGCATATATTACTTTGTCAGATTATCAGAATGTTTTAACCTTTTTTCAATTTAAAAAAGTTATATAGTACTCATTTTTCATTTAAATGACTACACATAGTTTAATGAGCTAATAGTTTTTATGGGTATTTGGCAACTTAATGTGCATGATTACATATTTAAAGTTTTAATAACGGCTGTGATGGAATTAAGAACTATAGATTTGGGACCTTGTGGAAAAGATTATCCAAGGGTTGCTAAGGAAACCAATCTAGCTTTCTATTCCTTTCTGCACAGAGTCCTCTGGAAAAGTGAAGCTATAACCCTGTGTCTAATGGGCACCTTTATGGAGTGGCCACTTTCCCCCTTAGCCTCCTCCTCCTTTTGCTTTCAGAGGAGCACTCAGTGATGGAGCGTGCCCTCTGTGCTGTGGTCAAGTCTGACTGCTTTTTTCCACCTTCAAGTAGGAGTCTGGGGCCAAATTCTTCTCTTATTTCCTCTGTTTGGAGCACTGGCCTTGAAAGCCCAGGCCAGCCACAGCCTGGAGACCTTTTATTGTAGCCTGGAGACTCTCATGCAGCAATGCCAGGAGGAGAGGAGCCAGGGGCGAGGAGTGTGCCAGACATTGACCAGGCAGGCAGAGGAGTGCAAAATCTCCGGAGAGGAGGCTGATGGTGCAGCTGGGAGCCCAGGCATCTCTGCCTTCTCTCATTTGTCATCCACATCTTAAATGAGCAAATGAGAGGAACAGCTTCTGCTGATTTGGTCCCTCCTTGTTACTGTGCCTGCTGTGAGTCTCGTGGAATAGCCAGAAAGGAACCGGCACTCAGGGAGTACCTATTAATTTAAAGTAGAAAGGGAAGGAAAACATCTTTCCACCTCTGAATTAATCGAAATGAGATCTACTATGTTAAATTAAAGAATGAAAAGATCAATTGAGCAAAGAGGAGCCACTGTCATCGTAGGGATGTTTTATACTTAAGATCTTGGGTTTCTGTTAAAGAAACAACCAATTTTATTCTTTAGAGATTGCCTCAAAATAATTAGGATAGAGCATTCATGTATGTAGTACTATAACAATATTAATCATTTCTTGTAGCGACCTTGTGTATATAATTTAATGCAGGATTATATGGACATAATTTAATGCAAAATGATATGAAAAAATATGAAAGTATAAAATTAAATAGATGTGCTTTCTCTCTAGCAAGTGAAGCCAAAATTGACTTCCAGGCCACTTCTTGTCTCTGCCCCTGGGTATTGATCTGACCTTCCTCCTCAATGCTACTTGAGCAACTACCACAGCATCTGGCACATAGGGAATATAGTAGGTTCTTTGTAGATCATATTTGAATGAATAGAAGAGATGTTAGTACAACCTTTATTTAATCTTAAGGTTGACATGCACTGAGGGGACCACTGTCAGTTTGGGTGGCACTATTGACATTTTAGACTGGATAATTCTTTGTTAGGGAGAAGAGGGGCTCATCTGTGTCTAGCAGGATGTTTAACAGTATCCTCTGTTTAACTCTGGCCTCTACCTGCTAGATGCTTGCTTGGTCTTGACAATTAATAATGTCTCTAGATACTGGCAAATGTCCCTTAGGGGCAACTTCTCCCATTTTTAGAAACCACCGATGTAGAATGATTTGGGAGTAATCGTGTACTTCCTTAGGAATATTTATAACTTTTGATATAGCAATTCCAGATTGCCCTAAGGAAATTTTTATGGGTATGTGTAAAAATTTGTTTATATGAATACTCGCTCCAGTCTTATTTATAATAGTGTAAAAATATCAACTCAAACATCCAACTAGAGGGTTGGATAAATAGACTATGGTACATCATATAATGGAATATTTAATCAGAGAAATTGCTCACAAACTATTAAGTGAACAGAGCATATTTAGAGAACAGTAGCATCCCACTTATCTTAACAATAACAACAAAAGCATCAAGAAAGGGGTTGAGTTTGGAATCAGACAGACTGGATTCAATTCTCAGCCCTACCACTAAGAGTCGTCCTATTTTACTTCTCTGGTTGTTAGTTTCTGCAGTCCTAATGTGGGAATATTTATTCCTGTCTTAAAAGGTTGTCAGAATTAAATGAAATTATATATGAGAAGTGCTTAGAATTCTGTTTGTTACCTTTTGAGGACTCGGTGAAAAGAAATCGGAATAGCGCCTACAGAAAGGAAGACGCTATTTGGAAGACAATAAGCCAAAAGATGAACAGTGATCTCAGGGTGAGAGTTGCGTCCTATTTTACTTCTCTGGTTGTTAGTTAATATTTATTCCTGTCTTAAAAGTTGTCAGAATTAAATGAAATTATATATGAGAAGTGCTTAGAATTCTGTCTGTTACCTTTTGAAAACTCGGTGAAAAGAAATTGGAATAGCGCCTACAGAAAGGAAGACGTATAAACCTTCTGTTATTCGGTTTTCTACTTGTCACTAGAGTCCCGCCACCCGAATAAAAAGAGGAAAGAAAACATAAAAAATAAATAAAAGGGGTTTCAAAACGTATATATAATATTAATAGAGAAACTGTTACAGCTTTCATGGATACACCTCTGAAGCTCAGTGTCACACTGTGGTAACACAACGGAAGCTTATTTCCCACTCTTCCTGAGCTCTCCTCCTTATTGATAGGTGGCTCTCCTCCAAGGATTCCTTCCTTCCTAGGTCTCCTCACCTTCGACATGGGACTTCCAAGGTTGCCCTTAGCATCAACACGGCAGATGAGGGGAGAAAGAACTGGACAAATGAAGTGAGAGGATATAGTGGATCAGGTCTGGAAATGGCCTACATCATTTCCTGCTCCCGTTTCACTGATTTTCTAGGCTCTAGCACTCAGGCAGGTAGCCATACCTAACTGCAGGAAGGCTAGCAAGTATAGCATGTCCTTGTCCCAATGTGGTTCCCAGCCACAGGTCCCGTCTAACTCATGCAGGCAGCTCCACGTGCAGGACCTTCAACTGGGTAGTCATCTCCTCTAGCAGATCCTCCTATTTTTCACAGGCTGGGACTCATGTGCATGCTTAATTGTCCACAGCAAGATCTGAGAGGGAAAATGAGTTGGGCTTTGGAAAAGGGACTTGAGAGTTGGCGGGGGGGGGGAGAAGATTTTTGCTGTTTTATCTGACGTTGAGAATGGACTTGAGAATAGGACTCTACAGGCAGGAAGTTTGCCAAGGAGATTGTTGCCTCTAAACTCAAAGGTCTGAGGGTTAAAAGGTCAAGGTGTGGGGCCAGACCTGGCTACATAATTTCTGGGACCCAGAGAACAAATAAAATGGGGGTCTTGGCAGAAGTCAGGGAAGTCTGTCTCCCCAGCCCAGCCACCAGATTGCAATCTCTGTTAGAATGTGCTCTGTACCTGGGTCATGGGTGAGTGAGAGATCACTACAGAGGCTTACTGAATGCACCATGATGCTATCAGCCTGAGATGGGGACAGCCAGCACTTTGCCCCTACCCTGTGATACTGTAGGGCCCTTGACCCTCCTGGTATCTATGCCCATGACCTCAGTGGGAATGGAGGGCAACACCAGAATGTGGGCACCTTCCCTCCCAACACATCCTCCGACAACCAGATCCTGTTGTGGTCCTGGGTAGAAGGAAGTAGAGGATGTGGGACAGAGAGTGGGAGGCTGTGAATCTACCGATAAGCCAGACAGTGTAAGCCCGTGGGGCATGGTCCATCAGACTTCACAAATTCAGCTTCAGCTTCAAGTGGTGGGGCAGGAAGCGGGGATTCTCAAAATGGGGCCCTGTGACTACTTTGGATCATGCCCATAAAGCCATTTTGCAGCAGTACCTATAGTTTGACTTTAAGAATAAATAATGAGGGGCTTCCCTGGTGGCTCAGTGGTAAAGAATCTGCTGGTCAATGCAGGAGACGGGTCTGATTCCTGATCCAGGAAGATTCCACATGATACTTGGCAACTAAGCCTGGGCATCACAACTATTGAGACTCTGCATTAGAGCCCAGGTTTGATCCCTGGTTGGGGAAGATCTCCTGGAGAAGGGCATGGCAACCCACTCCAGTGTTCTTGCCTGGAGAATTCTGTGGACCGAGGAGCTTGGTGGGCTAGAGTCCGTGGGGCAGCAAACAGTCAGACACGACTGAATGGCTAGCACTGACCGAGGACCCGGGAGCTGAAACTACTGAAGCCCGTGCGCCCCAGAGCCCGTGTGTGCCCCACGACAAGAGAAACGATGACAGCCCCGACGGCGAGAAGCCTGCGCACCACCAGCTGGAGAGTTGCCCCTGCTCGCCGCCTGCGCACCACCCGCTGGAGAGTTGCCCCTGCTCGCCGCCTGCGCACCACCCGCTGGAGAGTTGCCCCTGCTCGCCGGAGCTAGAGCAAAATCCTGTGCAGCGATGAAGACCCAGGACAGCCACACATAATTGGATAAAACCATGTAAAGAAAGACTAAATGATGAGGATGCCAAACTCCCCACGGAAGTTTTTTTTCCTACCTACTTCCATGGCGCTTTGCCCATGTGAGTTTTGCTATTTAGTCCATGTTTGAGCATTTCAATTTTGGCTGTCCTGCCTTTCTCTCCATTAAACTATGAGTGCCTTGGGGGCAGATGCTATGACTTCCACAGCTTTGTAGTGCCCCTGTGTGTGGCACAGTGCCTAGCAGGTAGTAGATAACCCCAAAATACTTGTTCTATAAATAAATGAAGAAAAGAAATATAATTGAGAATGTGGTTTACAAGGGCAAGTCGCCTAGGTATTGTACTAGTACCAGGTTACAAGGTCAGTTACAACCAGGGGTTTAGCTAATAATACTGAAGTAGGCCACATATAGGCCAAGGGGCCTATCATATCTTAGCAGAGGGAAGGATTAGGGTTCCCAGGTCAAGTGGTCAGGTACAACACTCTAGTGGTCCAGGCTATGAATATTAGAAAGATGAAGGCACAGGGAACCAAGAACTGCATCTATTATCAGTTAAAAAAAAANGCGGGGGGCGAAGATTTTTGCTGTTTTATCTGACGTTGTTGAGAATGGACTTGAGAATAGGACTCTACAGGCAGGAAGTTTGCCAAGGAGATTGTTGCCTCTAAACTCAAAGGTCTGAGGGTTAAAAGGTCAAGGTGTGGGGCCAGACCTGGCTACATAATTTCTGGGACCCAGAGAACAAATAAAATGGGGGTCTTGGCAGAAGTCAGGGAAGTCTGTTTCCCCAGCCCAGCCACCAGATTGCAATCTCTGTTAGAATGTGCTCTGTACCTGGGTCATGGCTAAGTGAGAGATCACTACAGAGGCTTACTGAATGCACCATGATGCTATCAGCCTGAGATGGGGACAGCCAGCACCTTGCCCCTACCCTGTGATACTGCAGGGCCCTTGACCCTCCTGGTATCTATGCCCATGACCTCAGTGGGAATGGAGGGCAACACCAGAATGTGGGCACCTTCCCTCCCAATACATCCCCCAACAACCAGATCCTGTTGTGGTCCTGGATAGAAGGAAGAAGAGGATGTGGGACAGAGAGTGGGAGGCTGTGAATCTACCGATAAGCCAGACAGTGTAAGCTCATGGGGCATGCGCCATCAGACTTCACCTACAAAACACAAATTCAGCTTCAGCTTCAAGTGGTGGGGCAGGAAGCGGGGATTCTCAACATGAACATGGGGCCCTGTGACTACTTTGGATCATACCCATAAAGCCATTTTGCAGCAGCACCTATAGTTTGACTTTAAGAATAAATAATGAGGGGCTTTCCTGGTGGCTCAGTGGTAAAGAATCTGCCGGTCAATGCAGGAGACAGGGGTCAGATTCCTGATCCAGGAAGATTCCGCATGATGTGTGGCAACTAAGCCTGGGCATCACAACTATTGAGCCTCTGCATTAGAGCCCAGGTTTGATCCCTGGGTGGGGAAGATCTCCTGGAGAAGGGCATGGCAACCCACTCCAGTGTTCTTGCCTGGAGAACCCTGTGGACCAAGGAACCTGGTGGGCTAGAGTCCGTGGGGCAGCAAACAGTCAGACACGACTGAATGGCTAACACTGACCGAGGACCCGGGAGCTGAAACTACTGAAGCTTGTGCGCCCCAGAGCCCATGTGTGCCCCACGACAAGAGAAACGATGACAGCCCCGATGGCGAGAAGCCTGCGCACCACCAGCTGGAGAGTTGCCCCTGCCCGCCGGAGCTAGAGCAAAATCCTGTGCAGCGATGAAGACCCAGGACAGCCACACATAATTGAATAAAACCATATAAAGAAAGACTAAATGATGAGGATGCCAAACTCCCCACGGAAGTTTTTTTTCCTACCTACTTCCATGGCGCTTTGCCCATGTGAGTTTTGCTATTTAGTCCATGTTTGAGCATTTCAATTTTGGCTATCCTG
>SJYX01015343.1:482121-515426 GCA_006410675.1 Oreotragus oreotragus | reverse complement strand
CCCCCCCCCCCGCCCTTTTGTACATTGAAAAGAAATATTTTCCATCCTCCTGAATCCACCAGGAAGCATGTGGGATTTAATCACCTCTGTTATTATATTGCTTCTCCCTCAGTGTATTAATGCTCTGGAACTTGCTTAGTCATTTGTAAAATTCAGCCACAGCACTTGCCTCTGCCCTTCTGTGACAATCCATCAAAGGCAAAGTCCACCAAACTTTGTAAGCTGTGTGACTCTGTTTCCTAGAGCTGATGTTTTCTCTTGACTGAAAACCTGTCTCTTATACACATCTAGANATGTGGGATTTAATCACCTCTGTTATTATATTGCTTCTCCCTCAGTGTATTAATGCTCTGGAACTTGCTTAGTCATTTGTAAAATTCAGCCACAGCACTTGCCTCTGCCCTTCTGTGACAATCCATCAAAGGCAAAGTCCACCAAACTTTGTAAGCTGTGTGACTCTGTTTCCTAGAGCTGATGTTTTCTCTTGACTGAAAACCATGCTGAACCTCAACATCTGCATCTTGCTTCATTATTTCTAGCAGAATGTAATGTTTGGCTTGTGTGTAAGTGTGTGTGTGTGTCTTCTTAATTGTCTTTCTAGCTTTATGAAAGAATTTCTTCCCATCCTTGATAAAAGAATCCATTCATTAGGAATGTGTTTCTAATTCTCAAATGCTGTATAAATATACAAAGCTAGAGAATAGGACAGGTTTTCAATATTTGAAATAGGAAATTTAAATAAATAAGCATTAGACTACTTTTTTTTTCTTTTTTTTTTTTTAAACTACATGGCTTCACTTTTGGTAAACTGCTATTTGCTTAAGGAGACATATGTAATAATATGTATATAATTATTATTACAATGTAAATATTGATTTGTCCATTTCTGTGTGTTGGCAGAAATCCCATTTTTAAGGTCCTTAGTCAACATCTTTGGAACTAAAAGTAATGTTTCCTGTATCTGAATATTAAATTGAGCCTGGAATTTTTACAGAATTATTTCATATGATCTTCATAGTAATCCGATGGTAAAGGGAGACTGGCTGTTATGTTCTCCCTTTTATTGGTTAGGAAGCAAGCACTGAGGCCTTTAGGCCACAGGGCCGTAAGGGTTAGATTTAGGATTCTCCATTCCTGTATCACTGTTTCTTCTACTCCTGGCTTTGAGAAGATCCAGTAAGCAACATCTCCCTTTCTGACTGAGATGAGAAATAAGACAAAAGAGGAAATAAGCAGCCAGTTTTGCCCTGTTCTCTGTGAGGGGCGCCATCCCTTCACACCAGCCTCAGAACCTTCGTATGTAACATGAGGGATGAGGAGCTAGGAAAATGATTTCCAAGAGTCTTCCAGCTCAAACATTTCATCTTAATTATGGATCAAAGATCAGAAACCTTACAAAACAGTTCTGCTTCTGAGTTGTAAAATTAATGTTTGTGACAAGATGTGCTTAGTTTTGAATGGACCTCATGTCTGAGCCTGGAGAAGGAAGTGGCAACACGCTCCAACATTCTTGCCTGGGAAATCCCAGGGACAGAGGAGCCTGATGGGCTACAGTTCATGGGGTTGCAGAGAGTCAGACATGATTGAGCACACACACATGCTCGTGTCTGAGCCGCTCATCCTGTTACCAGTTGGCTGCTCCAGAATGTTACAGGAGAGGGGCTCGGGGCTGCCATCTGGCTGGCAGTATAGTCTAGGGGGCCTGTAATAAAGTTCTGTTTGCACAGCTACCCATTGTCTTTATGTATCTTTGGTAAGGCTGGAGATAATCCATTCATTGGTATTGTCACTGGTTGATATCTTTAGGAAAGAAATAATTTGGTTCCAGGGTTGCTTTCTGGGTCTTCTGATTAATTGCAATAGAGGATATAGCCAACTATTATGTAATAGGAAATGAGCCTCTTTGTCTCCAAGTCCAAAATCAAAGAAAGTTTTTCTGTATAATTATTCCATTCTAAGAACACTAGTAAAAGACACTTACTCCTTGGAAGGAAAGTTATGACCAATCTAGACAGCATATTACAAAGCAGAGATTACTTTGCCAACAAAGGTCCCTCTAGTCAAGGCTATGTTTTTCCAATGATCATGTATGGATGTGAGAGTTGGACTATAAAGAAAGCTGAGTGCCAAAGAATTGATGCTTTTGAACTATGGTGTTGGAGAAGACTCTTGAGAGTCCCTTGGACTGCAAGGAGATCCAACCAGTCCATCCTAAAGGAGATCAGTCCTGGGTGTTCACTGGAAGGACTGATGTTGAGGCTGAAACTCCTATACTTTGGCCACCTGATGCGAAGAGCTGACTCATTGGAAAAGACCCTGATGCTGGGAAAGATTGAGGGCAGGAGGAGAAGGGGATGACAGAGGATGAGATGGCTGGATGGCATCATCGACTCGATGGACATGGGTTTGGGTGGACTCCGGGAGTTGGTGATGGACAGGGAGGCCTGGCGTGCTACGGTTTATGGGGTTGCAAAGAGTCGGACACGACTGAGCGGCTGAAGTGAAGAACACTAGTGAGTCCACAGAAACAAGATGGGCCTAGACAAAGGAACAGTGGGCAAAAAAATATCAGGTAATGATCTAAGCTCCAAACTGACAACTTCACAGCCTATAATTCTACTGCTATTGCTTAATTTCCCTCAGAATTTCTGGTTTTTCCCACTGTAAGAATCTCCAAACATCTGAGAGCCCATCAGCTGTGAACAAGTTAATTAATAGTTAACACACACAAAGATAAATTGACTACTTGATAGGAATAATGGGACCAGGATAGGTTTGAAGACTGAGAAGAGTCAAGGGAAGTTACCGAGGGACCAACACTGGACAGACCAGCTCAGCTTTGCTGAAGACAAACCGTGTTTAAGTCACATCTGCCTGACTTGAGTGAGGCAGTTACCAGCCTTCCCTGACTAGATGTCCTCTGAGCTTCTCCCTCTATGACTCCATCATTCTGAAGTTCTGAGCCAATTCTTACAGCATGAAGACAAACAAGAAGCATTAGTAGCAAGGAAGCATGGGTGATTGTATTCTATTAACCACCTTCTCAACATATTTCTATATATTTCTTAGGTGAATTCTCCAGGATTGTTCTATATTATAAAGTTTATAATAAAAGTTTCCAAAAATGCCTCTTCATGTGAACTAAATCTGACATTAGAACAGCACAAGAAAAGACTTCTGTTACTGCTGCTAGTGAAACTTCATCTTTGCATTTTATCCTTAAAATATCAGGTGCTAATGGAATTTTTTCACTAGTACACAGGCAAATAACTAATTTTCAAGTGAACTAGCCAGACCTCCCCCCCACCCAAAAATGAATAGCAATAGCATATAGCATATGCTAGGCACTGTGCTAAGATTTTGTTTTCTCATTTATTCCTCAAGAGCTCTGTGACACAGATATTGTTTTGTTATTGCTTGATCATTTAGTTGTGTCTGACTCTTTGTGACCCCGTGGACTGCAGCACACCAGGCTCTTTTGTCCTCCACTATCTCCCAGAGTTTCCTCAAATTCACATCCATTGAGTCAGTGATGCTATCTAACCATCTTTCCCTCTGCTGCCCTCTTCTCCTCCTGCTCCCAATCTTTCCCAGCATCAGGGTCTTTTCCAATGTGTTGGCTCTTCACATCAGGTTGCTTCAACTTCAGCCTCAGTCCTTCCAATGAATATTCAGAGTTGATTTCCTTTAGGACTGACTGATTTGGTCTCCTTTCTGTCCAAGGAGACCAAACTCTCAAGAGTTTTCTCCAGCACCACAATTTGAAGCATCAGTTTTTTGGTGCTCAGCCTTCTATATGGTCCAACTTTCACGTCCATACATGCCTACTAAAAAAACCATAGCTTTGACTATATGGACCTTTTGTCAGTAAAAATACCACTACTTCCCACATTTTATGTCTGAAGAAACTGGACTTTGGGAGGTTTAGTAAGTTACCAAGGTTTTCACAGCTAGTAAATGGGAGAACCAGGATGCAAACCCAGGTTATCTAATTTTGTCAGGACTCTATACTTTTACTACTATGGGAGATATTAAGGATTATACTCATGCTTTGCTCACATATTCAAGGTTGTAATAGTCCTGTACATGAAAGAAGGCTCTTTGATAGAATAAGAAGTTCAAAAATGTGTTAGAATGCCTTCCAGAAGTTCACATTCATTGACATGAGGTGTTGATTATTTACAGGCAAAGATCCCTGTAAACTGTATCATGTTCGGAGAGTTTGTGACAGGATGCCTCAGGAAATTTCACTGCTTGCAGTAGAACCCATTAATGCCTGTGAAGGCAAAGTAGTAATGGTAGTGAGAGGTAACATTTATACGATGCCTGTTGTGTGCCAGGCGTTATCTTAAGCACTTTATGTAGCCAACACAGCAATTTTGTAGGGCAGATCTATTATCAGTCCGTTGCACAGTGGAAGTAACTGAGGTATAGAGAAGTCACCATCCACGATCACGCTGCTAATAAACTGGAGAGGCAAGATCTGAACCCAGTTTTCTTGGGGCCACAATCTGTGTTCTTAGGACCCATGATCTGTAGCCTGTTGTGGTGTAAACAATAAGTAATGAGCTCCTCAACATCTTTTCACAACTGTTGCTGTTTAGTCACTAAGTTGTGTCTGACTCTTTTGGGACCCCACGGACTGTAGCCCACCAGGCTCGTTTGTCCACGGAATTTCCCAGGCAAGAATACTGGAGCGGGTTGTCATTTCCTTCTCCAGGGGATCTTGTCAACCAAGGGATCAAACTCACGCGTCCTGCATTGGCCGGGGGATTCTTCACCAATTGTGACAGCTTTGACATGGACCACACAGTTGGTATTTCTGGAAGGTGGGTCGTGAGTGTACAAGATGAATAGTTCCTTTAGGATGAAAGGTTTAAAAAACATCACAACTGCTCAGTACCAAAACCTACTGAGCAAATTTGTTTACATCATTAAGATTTAACTGGAGGAAATTGTTAACAGATCTCCCATGATATCTGAGCGATATTGATAATTTGAAAGCAGAGATATAATTATTCTCTGAAGATCTTAAACTGCATATATTCATTGTAGAGTAAGACATGTACACTTGTTTCTGAGAAAAGAGCTGGAACTTGGGAGTATATAAGCAAAGAAATTATCCTAGAATAAATTGCTGTGAAACTTTTGGGAAACTATAGGTGAACTGTAAGTAGGGCATTGGTGTTATAACCATAACAGTGATTTATTGATCCAACTGCTCTTTCCTGTTTGACTAGAAGGGAAATCCTTTTGCGGCATTTGTTGCTTTAGTCATGGGTTTGTTTGATTGCTGGAGAGAGACACCCACTGAAGCAATCAGAAATAATAAGTCGGGTGAGGGATAACATCCCAGAAATAACATCTAGGGAAATTGCGCAGAACTCAAGACAGAAAGTAAGTCAAGCCTTCTGTATTCTGAATGTGGGGGTATATTTGTGTGGAATTTATGATTTATAAAATGCTTCAATCTATGCTATATCAGTTCATCCTTACTGCTGTGGAAGGTGGGAGTCATTTTCCACATTTAAAAAGTGAAGAAGTGGAGGCTTAGGAAAATTAAATGGCCCAGAAGTTTGGATCTAAACAGTAGCCAAAGCTCGGCTAGGGGATTCAGGACTTCTGGCATCACACCAACGTTTTTCACACTTCCTAAGCACTTCCTATATGACCACGGTCAGGAGAGGTTTCAAGAGCTTCTCTGGTGGCTCAGTGGTGAAGAATCTGCCTGCAATGCAGGAGACCAAAGTTCAATACCTGGACAGGGAAGATCCTCTGGAGAAGGGAGTGGCTACCCACTCCAGTATTCTTGCCTGGGAAATCACAGGGACAGAGGTTTAACTCACGGGATATATCAGGCAATTATACTTACGTATCAATCTTCTGGCTTTGGAAAATTAAAATAGGGATTCTAACTCCACTTTCTTTGGTTATTTCATCATATCTATGAAATGGGATGCACCTGGGGAAAGATATTTGCAGTTATGATGTGCCTTATCGTGAAGCAAGAATTTCAAACTTTACAGAGGAATACTTAATTTATTCTGTGTTTTCCTTCTGCAGAAGTCAAACTTTGCTAATATGTTTAATTATAGACTAGAAAAAAATGTGGTCATGGCATTGAGCTGGCCAACAAGAAAAAAGACAAACAGTATTCTGACTCTGTTCTAGTACATTAAGTTGAACATAAACTATTGTTTATTACCACTGACAGATCTTTTTATGGTTTTGGAGTTGCATTTAACACCATGGGCAGTGGCCCCAAACACAGATGGCTAACTCTTCAGGGTGACGTAGTATGGTAAAAAGAGTCCAAGCTTTCGACTCAAGCATCCTTGAGGTATTAGCACTCTAGCTCAGTTATTGGTAAATTATTTACATGATGTAAGTTATTTGTGTTTTTGTCTCAGGTTCCTTGAATGTATAATGGGACCAAGCATACTCACGTAGCATTGCTGTTGTGAATATTATATGAATGTGAAACACCTGGTCCAGGTACTGGGTCCATGAGAAGCTCATCATTTTTATTATCTGAAGAATCAATTAGTTCCATAATTACCTCAATTTCTTTACAGTTTAAATAGGTCACAAGTCTTGTTTAGTAGCTCTGTTAAAGGGTAACCCAACACATGCAACGCTGGAATAATTGGTGTGACACTGTCTACTTTATGCTTGTCTGATGGCTTAGAAGACCAAGATTGAAAGTCAGAGTAACGAACTGCCTGCTGCTGCAAAACCAGGTTGCTTTGCAGAGCTGCTGTCTCTTGAGTCAAGTTTAGTGTCAATAAATCCTGACTTGTCTTTTCTGGATGGATAAATATATATATATATATATATATATATATATATACACACACACACACATGGATAGACATGTAATGTATATGTGTGTGTGTGTTTATATACTGGATTTGGCTAAATTTTGAACTTAGTGTGAAGAGAGGGACCTGTGGAAAAATTTCCTAAGGAATTCATGCTATTGATAAGGCATCAATGTGAATCATCTGCCCACGAAGATACTATTTGTGAGGAAAATAGCATTAGTTCCTCTCAAAGGCATGCCATTCCTTAAATCCCACTTCACAAATGCACACTGAATATCTAATGTTCACCAGGTATGATTATAATAGTATAAGGTCACATTGCATGAACCACAACCAGAAATTGTCTGTATGACAATATTAGTTAGAATCTGTCTAAAGTTTATAACTCATACTTATACTGTAAAAGGAAAAAAAAAAACTGTAAAATCTTTCTCTCCAGCATCATGAATGGGTTCCTCACCACCCACACCAAGGGGGCCAGTGTCTCAGTTTCTCACCACAGGGAACTGCTTCAGGAGTCGCTTTCCACTATTCTGTGCCTCCCACCGTATGTTGTGAATGTGTGAATGTGAATCCAGTCTTCTTTGCAAGTGTATCTAGACTGTTCCTCTTTTCCTTGTCCCTCTGATTGTCTGATTCACTGCCTTTTACGTGCCCCTCTCAGGTTTCTTATTTGGCCTTTTTTTCCCACTGCTATATTTGTTCACAACCATCTTCTACCTTTTTATCTCAAGAAAGGACATGATACTCATCCCTGAGTTCAGTTCAGTTCAGTCACTCAGTTGTGTCCGACTCTTTGAGACCCCATGAATTGTAGCACGCCAGGCCTCCCTGTCCATCATGAACTCCCGGAGTTTACCCAAACTCATGTCCATCCAGCCATCTCATCCTCTGTCATCCCCTTCTCCTCCTGCCCCCAATCCCTCCCAGCATCAGGGTCTTTTCCAATGAGTCAACTCTTCGCGTGAGGTGGCCAAAGTATTGGAGTTTCAGCTTCAGCATCAGTCCTTCCAATGAACACCCAGAACTAAAACTTCTGTTGTGTGCCACACAGGTCCAGATCCAGTGTCCTGAGCCCTCAATGGATTGTTGGAGGAGGTAGGGATAGAGTTTAGACTTCCTGTCATGAACCATCAAAAGCACTTACCTTTCCTTGGGAATTTATGAAGGAACCTTGGCCAGGAGGCATTGATTTTTGCATGATCAACCCATGGAAGATTATTTTAATAGTGATTATTCTGTGATGATGGCTTTAAGGAGATTGAATTATCTCTGATTATTACTGCAGGAAGTATACCTTTAAATCAGTTATTTGCAAGAATATGATTTGTAAGAATTATTTCTCATCTGCTTTTATCTCAGTTGAATTTAAGGAATTTGTGGCTAGGAAATTTATAAGCTGTCCTGATCCTATTTCATGCAGGAGGCTAGTCTGACAAGATGGTGTCAAATATTAGGGATGCCCTTGGGTGGATGGTTAGAGATGACAGGTCAAGGAGATTAGGCAGGTTTCTGTCCATCATATGTCACTCTATGCCCTACAATTGGAATTAATCAGGATGAATTATTAAGGGCCTGAAGACCTCCATCAAGACTAAATTTAGGAGCATAAGACTAAAAAACAACAGAAAAATTTTATTCCAACTGTAAGTCTTTGTTAGCTGCTGTGGATCTGTACCAAAGTTGGTTCAAGTTTCTCTTCAGACCACATGCCATATAAAATGTGAGTACACAGGGTGGATTTTGAAAATCACACAGTCCTCTATGAATATCCAGGCTCAGTATGTTGGCTGCATGGCTTAACTGCTTATTGCTTCAGTTTCTGTATATGTAAAATCACTGCCATACGGCACTGATGGTATTCTTCCCAGCTGACAAGAGCAAAGTCATTAAAGGCATCAGGGTCTTCTGTCATTGGTATTTTGGGTGTTTTTTTTTTTTTTTTTTTTTGTATTCTGAACATCAAAATGGAGACAGGTGTTAGGACTGCTGGGAAGCTCTGGAGTCCAATGTTGGTGAATTGTTTGGATATTTTTACCCCTCGTTGCCTGCTTTGGTGATTTAGTACGAGGTTGATACAGAGCAGTTCTTCAGGAAAAAACTGTGTCTGGCTTGGTTACAGTTTTCTTGCTCTAACTGTTGTTTAAAAAAAAATTCTATGTGATATGATAACAATTTTAGAGACTGCCTAGCAAAATATCTTATATCATTTTGGGATTTTAAAATCATTTTTACTATTCTGAATATTACTTAGCAGAATCATATACCAAGCCCCATTATGGAGAGTGAAAGATACATCATCTAAAATGGATTACCTATACTTCAGTGTCTTCCTGTATACATACAAGTTGGCTTATTTTGAATAGCTATCTACCCTTCAAAATTATATTTGTAGAAATTTCTGTTAGACCTTTTATAACATAAAATAGTAATATGGATTTTAATTATATATTTCTTTAGAATTGTTGCATATTTATGTTATATGTGAAGCCAGCTGAGCCTCTGTGAGAAAACTACCACCTCTGCCAATTGTCCCCTTTGTTCACACAAGAAAGTATTCTCATCATTTGGATCCCTATAGAAACAGAAGAAGAGAATAGCAATATTTATACCATTTCTTTAAATTTTTTTTGAATAAAAGCAAAAACTTCTTTTGTGGGAAAATTATTTTTGTGTGTTCATTTGAAGTTTTTGTCAAGTGATAAATATGGGTCTTATACGAAACTTATGTTCAAAGGAGTCTTTGAATTCCCAAGCCTGCTCAGCTAATTCTGTTGTAATATATAGGGGAGTAGTGCTTGAAATACTGTCTTTTAGAGAAGAGGATATAGGGCAGGTGTGAAACTGGACAGTTAGTAGATCTAAAAGGGGAATTAGATCCACTTGGTAGATCTACTTTGGTACTCTGACAGTGAGGCCTGTCATACAAAATATT
This sequence comes from Oreotragus oreotragus, assembly GCA_006410675.1. NCBI lineage: Eukaryota > Metazoa > Chordata > Mammalia > Artiodactyla > Bovidae > Oreotragus > Oreotragus oreotragus. The sequence goes on along the minus strand of SJYX01015343.1, from coordinate 505,667 downwards.
ATGGAGAAACTGGAGAACTATTGCCATGTGGACTCAAATATTGGGTTCTGCCACTTTTGAAAAAAGTTTGCTTTGTGTGTGAAAATAGTTAATTGGTTTTATCCAATTAGAGGTTGGAGAAATAACATAGTTAAAATTACAATTGCTCATTGTTATCAATCTATATTTTCTATTAAATTATTAACTTAAAATTATGTATCAGTAGTATCAAAGTCGTAAAAGTTATCAGGACAGAGCAATGTGGAGAGAGGTATAGAGAAGGAAGGCAGTTCTGTTTAATAGATTCGGTTCAGTCTCTCAGTTATGTCTGACTCTTTGTGACCCTATGGACTGCAGCATGCCAGGCCTCCTTGTCCATCATCAACTCCTGGAGCCTGCTCAAACTCATGTCCATTGAGTCGGTGATGCCATCCAACCATCCCATCCTCTGTCATCCCTTTCTCCTCCAGCCTTCAATCCTTCCCAGTATCAGGGTCTTTTCCACTGAGTCAGCTCTTCACATCAGGTGGCCAGAGTATTGGATTTTCAGCTTGTACATTAGTCCTTCCAATGAATATTCAAAATGTGGTCCACTGGAGAAGGGAATGGCAAATCACTTCAGTATTCCTGCCTTGAGAACCACATCAACAGTTTTATAGGTTATCTGTAACATATGGTAATGTCAGCACACTAAAAGAACGAGAAAAGTGTACAAATTGGCATGTAGTTCTCTGAATAAACATTCCATTTTAGTGCCAATAACTCCATGGAGTAAAGTTTTAGTTTAGTGGTTTAGCTGCAGTGTTCCCATTAACATAGTGAGAGTTGGGTTGTTAACCGCTCATGTACATTGCTAAAGCATACCCCCTGGACCCCTGTAAATGAAAGCAAAAACAAGATGTGTGCTGAACATATTGGCAATGACAAGAGCTGTGGATCTTCAGTTTTCATTATTGTCCATTGCTTTTCCTAAAAATTGTGAAATGTATCACATATCCAGAGGGGAGAAAATATGTATGTACAGAGTAAAAAATAATTATAAACTGGACATCCTTCCTGCTTCAGTTCAGTTCAGTCACTCAGTCGTGTCCAACTCTGTGACCCCATAAACCACAGCACACCAGGCCTCCCTGTCCATCACCAACTCCCAGAGTTCACTCAGACTAACGTCCATTGAGTCAGTGATGCCATCCAACCATCTCATCCTCTGTTGTCCCCTTCTCCTCCTGCCCTCAATCTTTCCCAGCATCAGGGTCTTTTCAAATGAGTCAGCTCTTCACATCAGGTGGCCAAAGTATTGGAGTTTCAGCTTCAAAATCAGTCCTTCCAATGAACACCCAGGACTGATTTCCTTCAGAATGGACTGGTTGGATCTCCTTGCAGTCCAAGGGCCTCGCAAGAGTCCTCCAACACCACAGTTCAAAAGCATCAATTCTTCGGCACTCAGCTTTCTTCACAGTCCAACTCTCACATCCATACATGACCACTGGAAAAACCATAGCCTTGACTAGACGGACCTTTGCTGGCAAAATAATGTCTCTGCTTTTCAATATGCTATCTAGGTTGGTCATAGCTTTCCTTCCAAGGAGTAAGCGTCTTTTAACTGTCTCTTATACACATCTAGATGTGTATAAGAGACAGNGGACTGGTTGGATCTCCTTGCAGTCCAAGGGCCTCGCAAGAGTCCTCCAACACCACAGTTCAAAAGCATCAATTCTTCGGCACTCAGCTTTCTTCACAGTCCAACTCTCACATCCATACATGACCACTGGAAAAACCATAGCCTTGACTAGACGGACCTTTGCTGGCAAAATAATGTCTCTGCTTTTCAATATGCTATCTAGGTTGGTCATAGCTTTCCTTCCAAGGAGTAAGCGTCTTTTAATTTCATGGCTGCAGTCACCATCTGCAGTGAGTTTGGGGCCCAGAAAAATAAAGTCAGCCACTGTTTCCACTGTTTCCCCATCTATTTGCCATGAAGATTAAAACACAAAATGTTGCCCTTACCCCTGAAGTTGTGTGCTGCCCCTTCACAATGTTATTGCCCTCCCTCCTGAATCCTACCCCTGTGATCACCATCCTGTAATTGTTGCCTTGCTTATTTTGTGTTATGGCTTCACCACCTTTGTATGTTTTAAAATAAAATATGCAATTTTATTTCCTCTGTCTTTGAACTTTGTATAAATGTAGGATAGACAACTAATACACGTGAGTGAGGTTTCTTCGGAGCATATACCTAGGAATAGAATTCAGGGGGTCATAATTTATGCACATGTTAAAGTTACTGTTAATGACCAACTATGTTTTGTGGGCTTTCCCGGTGGTTCTAGTGGGAAAGAATGCACCTGCCAGTGCAGGAGAGGTAACAGATGGGGGTTCGATCCCCGGGTCAGAAAGATCCCCTGGAGTAGGAAATGGTAACCCACTCCAGTATTCTTGCCTGGGAAAGCCCATGGACAGAGGAGAGGGTTCAATTCTCGACTCAGGAAGATCGCTTGGAGTAGGAAATGGCAATGTACTCCAGTATTCTTGCCAGGAGAATCCCATGGACAGAGGAGCCTGGTGGGCTACAGTTCATGGAGTCGCAGAGTCAGACACAAGTGAACTGACCTAGCACATAGCACATTTTCTGAAAGAGGGTTGGCCAGCTGCGCTCCCTCTAGCGATGTATTGGCATCTGTTGCTCCACATTCTTGCTAACATTGGATATTTTCAGACTTTTTTTTTTAAGGTTTTGCTGGCCTGGTATGTTGAGAATTGTATCTCCTTGTGGTTTTAACATGTGGGTTTTCTTTTCCTGGTGATTAAAGATGTCAGTCAATCACCTCCGGCCTTTTTTCAGGAGATGGTGATACCATCAGCACGATTTAGCTGTACTATAAAAACAGCAACACTTAAAATCATGCACAGGATTTCCATTTCATGAAACTTCTTTTCAAAATTACATAAGGTTTCTCAGTATAAAAGACTCCTCACAAAGTGTTTGATAATATTAAACTGAAGAACTGACTTTGTAAGAGTAGGGGGTTATTTTCTAATTTTGGCTTTAAGTTTATTTTCCAACCTGTTTAAAGAGTAAAGAGTGTTGAGAAAGTAGAGACAAAAGAGTTTCCAGCTGATGGATCTGACATATTTGAAAACATGGAAGCAACAAAGGAAGAACTTCAGAGCAAGATGAACAGATGAGCAGTTCTTGCACCAGTTTCTCCTATGGAAGAGCTGTGTTCCTAAAAGAGCCTTGCCTACAGAATCTTCGGTAGGATAGTGTTGATTACCTCCAATGAGGGCTAGATTGTACTAAGCCAGTATTATAAGAGCCCATGTACTTTTCTAAAAGTTCACTCATTCTATCATTTAAATATTTAGTTTTCGGAATATGTTCAATATTGGTTACAGCACTGCTATTATTAAGTGTCTTTGAGAGTCTTAACAGAATTATGTTGCTGTTGTCTTATTGTAGATTGAGATATTCTATTTTTGTTAAATATGTGTATTTATTCCCCTTTTCTGCTGCTGCTAAGTCACTTCAGTCGTGTCCGACTCTGTGTGACCCCATAGACGGCAGCCCACCAGGCTCCCCCGTCCCTGGGATTCTCCAGGCAAGAATACTGGAGTGGGTTGCCATTTCCTTCTCCAATGCATGAAACAGAAAAGTGAAAGTGAAGTCGCTCAGTCTGTCCGACTGTTAGGGACCCCATGGACTGCAGCCCACCAGGCTACCCTGTCCATTGGATTTTCCAGGCAAGAGCACTGGGGTGGGGTGCCATTGCCTTCCCCCTATTCCCCTTTACATGCTTTAAAAAAGCTACATTTTCATAAAAATCCATTTCCTGAACACCACTTTGACATTTGGATAACACTAGTTTGACAAATAAGTACATCACCTATGCAGTGCAAAAGTGCAGGGATCTTGTGCTGTTGGAGTTTATCAAATAAATTCTCATATCCTTTTTTGAACATGTCTTCAGATTTTTCCACAATTTTTTAAAATTTAGCTTTGGAGGAAGCTTGTTCAGCAAGCAAATTAGTGACTTATTGTGCTCTTCAGCCATGGAAAGGTGCTTCTCATCTCTGGTAAGAACTGATCAACTTCAAGAGCATATCTTTCCTTCAGTTGAGTATTTTTTTTTTTTTTTACATGTATCTGTAACCAGTTTACAGTTGTCAGTGATATTATGACATCCTGAGCATCTTTTTCCTTGTATTTACTTAGTGTCATAGCAAAGACTGTTAGTGTCTGAAGAATGACAGCTTCTCCTTTGACAAGACCACAGATAATTTCCTCTATCTTTGTAGAATTCTTGGTGTGAGCTGAATGTTTCGGTAGTTTTAGCATCATCTTTTAAAACGACAGTGGACTCTTGATTAGTCGTTTCTTGGCTATCCCGCATTCATCTCCAAGACCGTGATCTCCCACTGTGTCTTCTCTTCAAGGTGGATGTGTATTGGGCCAGTACCTCCACTTCCAGGAGGTTGCACACTCTGGCACTTCCTACTGAGTCCACTCCCATCAGAGCCACCTGTTTTGGGGCCTCAGTCGCTTCCCAACCAGGAAAAGAGGCCAGTTACAGCAGGCAGCAAGCTATACACATGCTCCACAGTGAACCCTGTGAATATCCTCTTGAATCATCTTTTCATATATTTGTGGTTTTGTGTTTCCTTTTCTTTAAATACTTGTCCATGTCAGTTGCCTATTTTTCCTACTAAGTAATCCTTTTTCTTATTGATTTGTAGGAGTTCTTCATATATGTACATATGCATAGATCTTTCAAACACCACCACCCTTACTGGTTATGTAAGTGTGTTAGTTGCTCAGGTGTGTCCAACTTGGTGACCTCATGGACTATATAGCCTGCTAGGCTTCTTTGTCCAGGGGATTCTCCAGGCAAGAATACTGGAGTGGGTTGCTATTTCCTTCTCCAGGGGATCTTCCCCACCCAGGGATTGAACCAGGGGACTTCTCTGTATCTCAGTTGGTAAAGAATCTGCCTGCAATGAAGGAGATTCCAGGATTGGGAAGGTCCACTGGAGAAGGGATAGGCTGCCTACTCCAGTATTCTCGGGCTTCCCTTGTGGCTTAGCTGGTAAAGAATCTGCCTTCAATACAGGAGTCCTGTGTTTGATCCCTGGGTTGGGAAGATCCCCTGGAGAAGGGAAAGGCTACCCACTCCAGTATTCTGGCCTGGAGAATTCCATCGACTGTATATTTGTGTGTAGCATATTACCCTTTAAATTCATCCACATTGTTGCAAATTTTCTTCCTTCTATGGCTGAGTAGTATTCCGTGTCATGAGAAGGCAATGGCAACCCACTCCGGTACTCTTACCTATCCCACGGACAGAGGAGCCTGGTAGGCTGCCCCATGGGGTCACAAAGAATCAGACACGACTAAGCGACTTCACTTTCACTTTTCACTGTCATGCATTGGAGAAGGAAATGGCAACCCACTCCAGTGTTCTCACCTAGAGAATCCCAGGGACAGGGGAACCTGGTGGGCTGCCATTTATGGGGTCGCACAGAGTTGGACATGACTGAAGCGACTTAGCAGCAAAAGTATTCCATGTGCACATGCATACTCACACACACACACACTTACCACTTACACAGGCACACATCTTCTTTATCCTTTCGTTTGTTGATGGACATTTAGGTTGCTTCCATATCTTGGCAATTGTAATTAATGCTGCTATGAACATTGGGGCGAAATTTTTACTCTTTAAAAATTCTTTTCCTAAATGACACTGATACCTAAAAGTAAATTTTAGGGGGAAGGAAATTAGTATTAACAAAATTACTACTATGCGTCAAATAGTCAACACAGGTTATTTCACTTAATCCTCACAACTATTTTATTGCTTATTTTTCTCAACATTTATTAAATAACTCCGATGTGTTAAGCTTTGTTTTTTGAGATTTTCTATGTAAGGGGTCATATCATCTGCAAAATAATGAGTTTTTGTTTCTTTTTTCCTAGTCCTTTAACGTTCCTTTTTCTTGATTTACTATGCAAGGACCTCCAGAACAGTGTAGAATATGATTGATGAAAACAGCCATCCTTATATTGAACCTGATCTTACCAAAGATGTGGTTAGAGTTTCATTGTTAGTTATGAGATGTCTGTGGGTTTTTTGAAATGCCCTTTATCAGGCTGAGAAAATGCCTTCTATTCCCAGTTTGCTAAGGAGGTTGTTGCCATTATTTTTCACATCATGAATAAAGTGAAAGTGAAAGTTGCTCAGTCGCGTCTGACTCTTTGCAACCCTGTGGACCATACAGTTCGTGGAATTCTCCAGACAAGAACACTGGAATGGGTAGCTGTTCCCTTCTCCAGGGGATCTTCCCAACCCGGGAACTGAACCCAGATCTTCCGTATTGCAGAACCACGAGATAGATGTAAGATTTTACCCAGTTTTCCTACCTTTATTAAGATACAATATTTTTCACTTTAACATGTTAATGTGGTGAGCTACTTTAGTTGACCTTCTCATGATAAACCAGTCTAGGATTCCTAGGAAATACCAACTTGGTTGTAACAAAATTACCTTTTAATTCACTGTCTGATTTGTTTTGTAAAAATGTTTATTTTTAGAGGCTTTGAATCTGTCTGTATTCATTAATTAGTGAGATTGGCCTATATTTTTCTTTGCTTTATAATATCCTCATTTGGTTTTGAAAGCAAATCTATGTCACAGATGACTTTTTTCCACTGTGGAACAGCTTGCATAAGGTTAGAATTTCCCAGTGCTCAAATGTCTTGTAGAATTTCCTGGAAATCTGTCTGGTTCCTGTGTGTGTATGTGTGTGTGTAGTAGAACTATTTTGAACTGCTAATTCAATTTCTTTAAAGCTTGTAGGACTCTTAATGTTCTCTATTTTTTTATGAGTTGTTTTTTTTTAAACTGTATATATTTTTATTTCATAAGTTTTCAAGTTTATAGACACAAACATGTTCATAATGTCTTATCTGTTTAATCTCTGTAGCAACTATAGCTTTGCCCTTTTTATTACTGATTTAAAAATTTTTAATATCTCTCTTTTTCCCCTTTGATTATTTTCTCCAGAGATTTTTATGTTTTGTTACTTTTCTGACCTCTGTTGATCTTCTTCATTGTATGTTTATTTTCTTTTTCGTTAACTTCTGCTGTTATTTTTATTATTTTCTCTCGTTTTCTTGAGTTTATTTTGCTGTTCTTTTTTCTAATTCCTTATGGTCGGTTGATCACTTCAATAAGTTGTGCTCTGCTTTTTAATGGAAGCATCTAAGATGAAACTTTTAAGAACCTCTTTAATTATGTCCTACCATTTTGGTACATAATATTTAGTTATAATTTCCATTTTATTTATTTTTTGATTGATAGCTTAGAAATGTATTTTAAATTTTAAAATATTTTTCCTCTAGTTACATATTTTTTTTAATAAAGTGCATTGGGGTGAAATGATATATTCTGCGTGATACCAATTATTTCACACAACTATTTCAAATTGGCCAGCTTTATGACCTAGCTCTTAGTCAGTTTTCACCGATGTTCAATGTCAACTTGCCCGCTTATATGACGTGTCCTGTTGTGGGGTTTAGTTTGTCTCCAGATGTATCAGATGTACTTATATATGAGCATATGAGTGGGTGGTGATGGTGGGGGACATAATACCCGGTGATGCCCATTGATAATCTTTCTTTTTAAGTAAGACAGAGGGACTTACTTGGACAGAGGGACTCACTAATAAGTTTTAAAGTGGAAGTTTCCATAGATATCAGAAGTGTATTATTGCTCTGTCTAAAGGAGTATGTCTAGGGCTTATAGATCTGAGCAACCAAGGATTTGTTGTGGTTTCTGCTTCTGTTATTCCATCCTATGCAGTTCCTAAACCAAGGAAGAATTGTAGCTGGATTAATTGATTGCTCATTTTATTGAAGCATTTCAGAAGTAAATTATGATTCGTAGAATGGTCCCTGATTCTGTTTCTCCTGTCAGAGGGAGTACTAGCCACTATGCCCAATCTTTCTAACCTAGCAGAACCCAGACCTGGCAAAATATGATGAACTGCTAAGGGCTTGATCTAGTTCATAAAAACACCAGTGTAGCATTCTGCCAGCTGGCCTAGGAAATATTTGGCACAAGGCAGTAGGCAGGAGACCAGTTCTAGGAGGCACTAACCAACTATGTCCAGCGTGGAGTAACTTAGACAAGGCTGCCAAAAATCAGGCTGACTCAGTTCTCCAGCCAGTGTGTCTGTCTAGAAGACTCCTACTTGCAAGCATGTTTTAGAAAGTATCCTGACACTTTATCCAGGAAAAGGCACCGTGGGTGCTGAGTCCACTCCCGTGTCTCTCTCGACTGTTTCTGAATGAGTCCTGTTGATGAAAACAGTCCTCTGGCGGAAACAAAGCATGTGTTGACACCTTCAGTTTGGTCCATTACTCTTCCTCTCAAATTTAAGGGCTAGAGATGCATGCCCCCGGTGTTTTGTGGACCACATGGCCATATACCTTCTGGAGGGAATCAGTATTCTCAGCACAGCTGCTTGTTTGCAGCCAAGCTAGGGTGAGCACCAGGGAAATAAAGCCTGCCATGGGAACAGGAAAGAAAGGCTTCAGGGGCACAGTGGCTGACAGTGGGGATGGGAATGTGTATGGAACCAGCCAGGCCCGGGGACTAACCTAGAAGATCAGAGGGGAGCGGTGACATGCTGCCCCCAAGTCCTTTGTGCAGTGAGTGATGTGGCTTTTTCTAAACTGGGTTTTCAGTGGTTGAACACACTCTTGTGTCTAGAAGATTTGTTCCTATCATTTTCTTCCAAACTTACATATACTGGTTTAATAGTTTGGTGAGAATTTTGTTTTAGAAAACGATATGAGGCTACTGGTTTTTGATTTCTAGTATTTATCCTTTTTGTAAATCCAATGTTTTCCATCATTATACTGTATATGCTATGCCGCGTTAAGATGTGATGTTTACCAGTTATATGTGGAGAAGGTAAGAGTCTGAGAGAGTTGAAAGATCCATCCATTTCACATATTAGAACACCGCTCAACTATAGTATCTTGGCAGTCTTTTTGTTCTTAGTTCTCTGTGATTTTCAGAAAAAATCAAATTCCTTTGATATTCCGTGTAGCAATTCACTTTGACTTAATTTTTATGGCAAAGAGCTTTATAGCCAGGATGATAATGAATTGGGAACTCATCTACACCTGTGGTGGATTCATGTCAATGTATGGCAAAAGCAATACAGTATTGTAAAGTAAAATAAAGTAAAAATTAAAAAAATTTTTAAAGGAAAAAAATAAGGAAAAAAAACCATGGTGTGCTATGCCACTTTTCACATAATTTATTCCTTATGAAGATTGACCCACTCCCATCTTGAGAGTTGTCATTTGTTATATCTTACCTATCTATTTTACTTGCAACCCAATAGTATAATAACTTCTGTTTTTTTCAGGGATACTTTCGAAACCATAGTGCTGTCCCAAATAGTAATCCCATCACTTTGAGGGAACTTTTTAAACTTTTTTTCCTTTGTCTCTTTCCCATGTCAGAATAAAATTATATATAGCATGTATAATAATAACCTATAATATTTTTTATAGTAGTGATATATACCATAACAATTTTCTGTTGAATATGTAGATATTTTTCATTTTTTACTTATGAATTTCTAGAATAAAACTACTGTATTGAAAAGCATGAAAATTTTAAAGGTTTTTATTACTTATTGCTATGTGCACACATGCTTCAGTCCTTCAGTCGTGTCTGACTCTTTATGACCCCATGGATTATAGCCCACCAGGCTCCTCTGTCCGTGGGATCTTTCAGGGAAGAATACTAGAGTGGGTTACCATTTCCTCCTCCAGGGGATCTTCCTGACCCAGGGATCGAACCCATGTTTCCTGTATCTCCTGCCTTGCAGGTGGATTCTTTATCTGCTGAGCCATGAGGGAAGCCCGTACTTATTGTCCTCCATGTATATTGCACTAATTTGTATTCTCACCAGCAATGTAGTATACAAAAGTATTTCCACAAAAACTTTTGATTAGTTAGATATCTTGACACTTGAAATTTTAAATCTTTGCCAATTTTATAGAAAACCTATAACTGTTGTAACTTGACAGTTTTCATATATTTATATGAAATATGAAACTTTTTTCCTATCTGTATTTTCTTTTGTTAATTTCTAATTCCTACCTACTGGTCATTTTTCCTAATTAGTTTGTAAGAATTCTGTATATTTAGCATTTAACACTTTGTCAGCCAGGTGTGTTTATATTTTTTCAACTTTATTTTATTCTTAATTCTTTGCATTATTTTTGAGATTTAAAAATTTTAATTTCTATTAGTCAAATCTCTCAGCATTTATGCTTCCTTCTTTTGGTATTATGGGTTGAGAGACTTCCCCTTAAGAGATGAGATAAATTTTCAGTTATATTTCTTCAATTCTTTTATTATTTTACTTTTGACATTTGATTTTTTTAATTATAAAAATGTGTTAATATAATTTTAAAGTAAAGTAAATGATGATTTCATTTATTATGTCAGTATTCATTCTTGTACTGAAACTTTTCACCATTTGTATTTCTGATAAGAATATTAGCCAGAAAGAGAAAATAATGTTAGTTGAAATGAACAACTGAAAGAAATAGAATTGATCTTACTTTTACTGATTGTTTTGGTTAAAGGTTTGGTAGAAAAGAAGACCAACATTTGAACAGAAGGCCGATGATTTTTTGAGTGAAAATTTAGGATTTTATTTGATAATATGTGGGATCTATGCATTCTCATATTTTTGGCTATTATAATTAATATTCAGACTATTTTTCTCATAGTATTTCATGTTAAAATAAGAAATGTGTCTTGGCAGGGTTTGAGTAATCTGCCCCACATTTGCAGTTCATCAAGAGATGAGTATATTTGTCTCCGTTTGTAGCTTGCTATTAACTTTGATGTATAATGTGAGAAAAGGATCTTACTTTCCCCAAATATGTGACTAACTGAATAACTTATTATTTTTCTGACTGATTTGAAATTATACTCTTATTGAATACATTTATTCACACACATCTATATATGTGTGTATATACACATATAAATTTGACTTACTATTCTCTTTCATCAATTTTATGAACCAGTATCATACTTTTAATTATTGTAGCTTTAAGATCTATTTTAATATTAAGTAATCATGTATTTAGAATCATGTTCTCACAAGAAAGAATTATTTTAAATATTTTTAAAACATTTTAAAATGAGTTTAAAAGTATTTTAGAACTTTTAGAACATTTAGAAGCAAACTTAAAAATTACTTTTTAACATTAAGCTTTTGTCATACAGAAACAGTCACTTCTACTTATTAACAGTAAAACCTAATTAAAATCTGTATTAAAATATAACATTTACACTTTATACTAGAAATTACTATATTTTTCATAAATGTGGGAAAGTCAGATTCTGATTGATACAGCGGTTTACAAATCAGTTACATTTAGAGGCCACTTTCCAGTTGTCTCTGTTGCCCAGAGTGGAAAGAACAAATAGGCTTTCTGTTGGAGGTGATCCTTGTTGGTTTTGTTTTGTTTTTTTGTAAATCCAGAGCTTTTACTTAATTTTCTTTCCAGTTTTATCCAGATACAGTTGACACACAGCACTGTGTGAGTTCAAGGTGTACAGCATAATGCTTTGACTGAAATACATCATAAGATGATTACCACAATAAGTTTAATGAACATCTATGATCTTTTATTGAAGGCAAGAGGAAAAGGGGATGACAGAGGGTGAGATGGTTGGAAAACATCACTGACTCAAAGGACATGAGTTTGAGCAAGCTCTGGGAGGTGGTGAAGGACAGGGCAGCCTGGTGTGCTGAAGTCCATGGGATTTCAGAAAGTCGGACACGAAAGAGGGGCTGAACAACAACAAATGATCTTGTATAGATGCAGAAGTAAAGAAATAGAGTGAGTGAGTGAAGTCGCTCAGTCGTGTCTGACTCTTTGCGACCCCATGAACTGTAGCCCACCAGGCTCCTCCATCCATGGGATTTTCCCGGCAAGAGTACTGGAGTGGGTTGCCATAAGAAAAAACTTTTCCTTTGTGATGAGAACTCTTAGGCTTTACTCTCTTTAACAACTTTCATATGTAACATACAGCAGTGTTAATTGTTATGTTGTACATTACTTTCCTAACACTTACTTGTCTAATAAACTAGAAGTTTGTTCCTTTTGACCACCTTCCTCCAATTCTGCTCCCACCTCCCACCTCTGGTCGCCACAAATCTAATCTCTTCTCCTGTGGTCCTTTTTAAACCAGTGAATGAGGCCAAATCTCTAGTGTGTCACTGTTAATCTTGACTCCTGATTTAGACCTGGCTTTTCATGCATCACTGTTTTGACCTTGGCTTTTCCTATAGTCCCTGGGACTGTTTGGTGTCTGAACCACAACCCCATGTTGACAGTCCTTTGTCCATAGTCACAGACTTCTTGGCTTTCTTGGTTCTACCTGTAGGCTCACCTCCCTGATTCACCAAAATCCTTAGATGGCTCCACTGTGCCAGGAAGAAAGGTGCTTCTATATGCTGACTTACCATGGCTGTCTCTTCATATAGTGATGTTTGGCTCAGACATATTAATTACACATAATAAATCTTACAGAGCATGGAGTTGCATTTTAACTCCACAAACAATTTATCTGCACACTTACAATGTATCTTTAATAGCTACCTGTCCCATCTATTAAAGAAATTTAAGATTTCATCACTTTGTTTCATACCCTACCACCTCACCAACTTTGGTTTCATCGTGCTGTGGTTCTTCCATTTTCCTGTGTCTTGAGATATCTTTATATCTCTTATAAGAAAGATAAATAATAATAGCCATGATGACAACAATAAGACAGAACCAAACAAAAGTGCCAACTAAGAGAAATGAAGAAAAGAGAAATAAGATCAGCAAACCAAGTTTACTTTAGCAACACAGCTGACGGAGAGTAACTTGGTAATATGTGTACACCAAGTCACTTCAGTCATGTCTGACTCTGTTACCCTGTGGACTGTAGCCCACAAGGTTTTCCTGTGGTCCATGGGATTTCCTAGACAAGAATACCAGAATAGGTTGCCATGCCCTCCTCCAGGGCATCTTCCTGACCCAGGGATTGAACCAGGATCTGCTGCACTGGCAGGCGAATTCTTCACTGCCGAGCCACCGGGGAAGCCCAACTTGGTAATAACAATGAGCAAATAGAAAAGTAACTTGGTAATAACGATGGCTGTTTCTAAACCTCATCAGTTCAGTTCAGTTCAGTCTCTCAGTCATGTCCAACTCTTTGCAAACCCATGAACCACAGCATGCCAGGCCTCCCTGTCCATCGCCAACTCCCGGAGTTCACTCAAACTCATGTCCAGTGAGTCGGTGATGCCATCCAGATATCTCATTCTCTGTTGTCCCCTTCTCCTCCTGCCCCCAATCCCTCCCAGCATCAGAGTCTTTTCCAGTGAGTCAACTCTTCTCAGGAGGTCGCCAAAGTACTGGAGTTTCAGTATTAGTGTCATTCCTTCCAGAGAACACCCAGGACTGATCTACTTTAGAATGGACTGGTTGGATCTCCTTGCAGTCCAAGGGACTCTCAAGAGTCTTCTCCAATACCACACTTCAAAAGCAAAAGTTCTTAAAAGTTCAAAGGTTCTAAACCTCTGAACCACAGTCAGCTCCTGGTCTTGTTTTTGTTGACTGTATAGAGCTTCTCCATCTTTGGCTGCATAGAATATAATCAATCTGATTTCGGTGTTGACCATCTGGTGATGTCCATGTGTAGAGTCTTCTCTTGTGTTATTGGAAGAGGGTGTTTGCTATGACCAGTGCATTTTCTTGGCAAAACTCTATTAGTCTTTGCCCTGCTTCCTTCTTTATTCCAAGGCCAAATTAGCCTGTTACTCCAGGTGTTTTTTGACTTTTTACTTTTACATTCCAGTCCCCTATAATGAAAAGGATATCTTTTTTGGGTGTTAGTTCTAAAAGGTCTTGTAGGTCTTCATAGAACCATTCAACTTCAGCTTCTTCAGCGTTACTGGTTGGGGCATAGACTTGGATTACTGTGATANGGTGTTGACCATCTGGTGATGTCCATGTGTAGAGTCTTCTCTTGTGTTGTTGGAAGAGGGTGTTTGCTATGACCAGTGCATTTTCTTGGCAAAACTCTATTAGTCTTTGCCCTGCTTTATTCCACATTCCAAGGCCAAATTTGCCTGTTACTCCTGGTGTTTCTTGACCTCCTACTTTTGCATTCCAGTCCCCTATAATGAAAAGGACATCTTTTGGGGGTGTTAGTTCTAAAAGGTCTTGTAGGTCTTCATAGAACCGTTCAACTTCAGCTTCTTCAGCGTTACTGGTTGGGGCATAGACTTGGATTACTGTGATACTGAATGGTTTGCCTTGGAAACGAACAGAGATCATTCTGTCATTTTTGAGATTGCATCCAAGTACTGCATTTCAGACTCTTTTGTTGACCATGATGGCTAGAGTTATGACAAAAATTAGATAGAATCAGTGGCCTATTAAGACCAGCCTTTGAACATGATAACAAACCATCAGCCTGCAGGAGAACATTTAACATTCTGCTATCTATGGTATTGTATTAATTTAATCTACATGGATTATCAAGTCATTAAAATACACGTTTTAAAAGGTAGGATAGGGTGCTTCCCTGGTGTTTAAAACTTCACCTTCCAGTGCAGGGGGTGCAAGTTCAATTCCTGATCTGGAAGTTAAGCTCCCACATGCCTTGTGGACAAAAGAAAACAAAACATAAGACAGGAGCATTATTGTAACGAATTATATAAAGATTTTCAAAATGATTCACATCAAAAAAAATCTTAAAAAAATATGGTAATAAATAGTGAAAGCATCCTCTTTTATTTGCTCTGAATTGCTATCTAATGTATCAAGAGATAGCTGCTCTGTTTCATTCACTCTGGTTCTATTTTTGATCATTAGTTTCAGACACTAATAATACGTTTATACTGAGATCATAAAGTTTAATCCGTAACCAATTTTTGCCATAGGCCAAGTCAAGAAAGACAGAAGTCCACTGATTTCTCCACAAAGTGGAAGGATTGTTCCTAAAGCCTACCTGCTCTTTGTAGCATGTTGAGAGACTGTGACAGATTGCATTTTCCAGAGATGGCTATAATATCTCCCATCCCACATGTCCTTTTAGTATCTTGAAACTGCCCACTCCAGCAACAGAAGGAGTCTAATTCCTTTCTCCTTGACTGGGTGGTCTTGTGATATGCTTGTAACCAATAAAATTTTGCATAAGGGCTACAGTATGACTTTCACAACTGTGTCATAGAACATGTGTATCATTGACTTTGCCTTTTTTATTGGAACATTTGTGTTAGTAGAGCCTTGAGCCCCATATAAAGAGTCTGACTGCTCTGAGGTCACCTACTGCTAGGAAACCCAAAGTAACCCATGCACAGAGACCACATGGAAAAGCCCTGAGATTACATGGAGAGATGACTGGCAGCCCCAACCTGCCCCAGAGCCATTGCTTGCAAAACCCCAAGAACCACCCAGCTGAGCCCTCCCCAAACTCCTGACCCATGGAAGCTATTAAAGTTAATAAAATGATTGCTCTTGTTTTAAGTCATTAAGTTTCAAGGTGATTTGTTACACAATAATGTTAGAAAAGCAGAGATCAAGGCTACCAAACAATCAAGAAGAAAACTGGCATACAATGTAGAAAGAATGCCCGGGAAACAAAAGGACATAAACAGAAGTTTGAGTTTCCATAATTGCGTTAGTAGTTCTTGTCCCAGTTTTAGGTGTTCCAAGATCCCTCTGAAACCATATGCAAAAATTCTGTATGTTAATTTTCTAGAAAAGGTCCAATAACCTTCATCACATTCTCAGAGAGTCTATGACCCTTTTAAAACATACTAAAAATTTATTTATAATTTTGGAGAAGAGTTTGCAAGTAGTTTGGATGACTGAAGCAAAGAATGAATGTGTGGGCATGATAAGAAATGAAGCTGGACCACAACCAAAGACAAATTATGGAGGCCTGATATCACACATGTAGCAAGGTTAGGTTTACTTGTTTCCCTAACTAGGATAGGGAGTAATTTAAAGCTTTCCAGAAAAAAATGCCAAGCTCAGTTGTACTGAATACAAATTAAAATAATCACTGGCATCACTGTATAGATTAAACAGGAGTAATAATCATAAAGTTTGAGATCTGAAGCAGGGAATCAAGCTCAAAATTACTGCAATTCTTCATGAAAAAGATCAGGGACCAAACTAAGTCAACAGCAGTAGGAATAAAATAACAGAACAAATAGTCACAAGAGTTAAAACACAGACCCAATCAGACTTAGTACATGTCTGGACAGAAGTTTAAGCTTCTGGGTTTGGGTTGGTACTTCAATTAAGACAAGATAAAAGGAAAGAGAAGTTTGATAAATTGTTTGCTTATTCAGTGTAAGTAATATATTCAATCAAGAGTTGAATATGCAAACCTAAAACCCAAGGGAAAAAGAACTAGGTGGAAGATACAAATTTGAGACCCAAACATTACATATGGTGGTTGAAACCATGGTAGGTTTGAGACATTATCTAGGAAGAACATATTGAACACTAATAGAAACATAATGTGAGCAAATAAAAATTACATATGTAAATTTCAAAAATGCTTGTAACCAATAAAATTTTGCATAAGGGCTACAGTATGACTTTCACAACTGTGTCATAGAACATGTGTATCATTGACTTTGCCTTTTTTATTGGAACATTTGTGTTAGTAGAGCCTTGAGCCCCATATAAAGAGTCTGACTGCTCTGAGGTCACCTACTGCTAGGAAACCCAAAGTAACCCATGCACAGAGACCACATGGAAAAGCCCTGAGATTACATGGAGAGATGACTGGCAGCCCCAACCTGCCCCAGAGCCATTGCTTGCAAAACCCCAAGAACCACCCAGCTGAGCCCTCCCCAAACTCCTGACCCATGGAAGCTATTAAAGTTAATAAAATGATTGCTCTTGTTTTAAGTCATTAAGTTTCAAGGTGATTTGTTACACAATAATGTTAGAAAAGCAGAGATCAAGGCTACCAAACAATCAAGAAGAAAACTGGCATACAATGTAGAAAGAATGCCCGGGAAACAAAAGGACATAAACAGAAGTTTGAGTTTCCATAATTGCGTTAGTAGTTCTTGTCCCAGTTTTAGGTGTTCCAAGATCCCTCTGAAACCATATGCAAAAATTCTGTATGTTAATTTTCTAGAAAAGGTCCAATAACCTTCATCACATTCTCAGAGAGTCTATGACCCTTTTAAAACATACTAAAAATTTATTTATAATTTTGGAGAAGAGTTTGCAAGTAGTTTGGATGACTGAAGCAAAGAATGAATGTGTGGGCATGATAAGAAATGAAGCTGGACCACAACCAAAGACAAATTATGGAGGCCTGATATCACACATGTAGCAAGGTTAGGTTTACTTGTTTCCCTAACTAGGATAGGGAGTAATTTAAAGCTTTCCAGAAAAAAATGCCAAGCTCAGTTGTACTGAATACAAATTAAAATAATCACTGGCATCACTGTATAGATTAAACAGGAGTAATAATCATAAAGTTTGAGATCTGAAGCAGGGAATCAAGCTCAAAATTACTGCAATTCTTCATGAAAAAGATCAGGGACCAAACTAAGTCAACAGCAGTAGGAATAAAATAACAGAACAAATAGTCACAAGAGTTAAAACACAGACCCAATCAGACTTAGTACATGTCTGGACAGAAGTTTAAGCTTCTGGGTTTGGGTTGGTACTTCAATTAAGACAAGATAAAAGGAAAGAGAAGTTTGATAAATTGTTTGCTTATTCAGTGTAAGTAATATATTCAATCAAGAGTTGAATATGCAAACCTAAAACCCAAGGGAAAAAGAACTAGGTGGAAGATACAAATTTGAGACCCAAACATTACATATGGTAGTTGAAACCATGGTAGGTTTGAGACATTATCTAGGAAGAACATATTGAACACTAATAGAAACATAATGTGAGCAAATAAAAATTACATATGTAAATTTCAAAATTTTATTAGCCACACTAAAAGAGATAAAAGGAAATCAGTATAATTAACTTTAATAATGTATTTCATTTAACTTAATATATCTGAAATACTATCATTTCCAAATGCAATCCATTTTTTAAATTACTAATGAGAAATTTTACAAGGTTTTGTTGATACGTCTTTGAAATGTACTTTTTACACTTAATAGCACATCTCAATTCAAACTCACCACATTTCAAGTGCTTAACAGTCCCATGTGGCTGATGACTGCAGTATTAGAGAGTAAAAAAGAGTGAAAAGAATAGATGAGGCCAAAGTACAGAACTCTGGGTGCAATCATTTCAAAAGGAGGCTGAGGAAGAGGAGGCCATGAAGAACAGTGAGGAGAGAACAGACATGTGGGAGGAAAACCAAGAAAGACTGATATCATGGGAGACAAAGAGGAAAAAGAGCATTAAGGAGGGGTAGGTAGCCAACAACTGTCTGCTGCCACTAAAGTGAAATAAGAAAAGTGAAGTAAGTCAGACACAGAAAGACAAATATATGATATTGCTTATGTGTGGAGTCTAAAAGAAGACTCACAGATTTAGAGAATGAATTTATGGTTACCAGCAGGGAGGGGATGGAGAATAGATTGGGAGCTTGGGATTGACATGTACATACTACTATATTTAAAAAAGATAACTGGGACTTTCCTTGTGGTCCAGTGGTTAGGACTTTGCCTTCCAATTCAGGGGGTGCATTGTAACCCTGCTTATTTAACTTATATGCAGAGTACATCATGAGAAACGCCGGGCTGGATAAAGCACAAGCTAGAATCAAGATTTCCAGGAGAAATATCAATCACCTCAGATATGCAGATGACACCACCCTTATGGCAGAAAGTGAAGAGCTAAAGAGCCTCTTGATGAAAGTGAAAGAGGAGAGTGCAAAAGTTGGCTTAAAACTCAACTTTCAGAAAACTAAGATCATGGCATCTGGTCCCATCACTTCATGGTAAATAGATGGGAAAACAGTGGAAACAGTGGCAGACTTTATTCTTTGGGGGTCCAAAATCACTGCAGATGGTGACTACAGTCATGAAATTAAAAGATGTTTACTTCTTGGAAGGAAAGTTATGACCAACCTAGACAGCATATTAAAAAGCAGAGACATTCCTTTGTCAACAAAGGTCCATCTAATCAAGGCTATGGTTTTTCCAGTGGCCACGTATGGATGTGAGAGTTGGACTATAAAGAAAGCTGAGCACAGAATTGATGCTTTTGAACTGTGGTGTTGGAGAAGACTCTTGAGAGTCCCTTGGGCTACAAGGAGATCCAACCAGTCCATCCTAAAGGAGATCAGTCCTGAGTGTTCATTGGAAGGACTGATGTTGAAGCTGAAACTCCAATACTTTGGCCACCTGATCCAAAGACTTGACTTATTTGAAAAGACCCTGATGCTGGGAAAGACTGAAGGTGGGAGAAGGGGACGGCAGAGGATGAAATGATTGGATGGCATCACCGACTCAATGGACATGAGTTTGAGTAAACTCCAGATGTTGGTGATGGACAGGGAGGTCTGGCGTGCTGCAGTCCATGGGGTCACAAAGGATTGTACCTTCCCAAGTACAATTTCATTGGTGAGTAGTGTGTACCCAACACGATTGAGCGACTGAACTGAACTGAACTCAGGCAGTGCAGGTTCAGTCCCTGGTCGGGAAGCTGGGATCCCACAAGCCTCATATCCAAAAAATCAAAACATAAAACATAGGCAATGTTGCAGCAAATTCAATACAAATTTTTTAAATAGTCCACATAAAAAAAATCTTTAAAACAATAAATATAATAGACAGGGACTTCCTTGGTGGTTGAGTGGCTAAGACTTCACACTCCCAATGCAGGGCGCCCAGGTTTGATTCCTGGGCAAGGAACTAGATCCCACAGGTTGCAACTAAGACTTCACATGCTGCAACTAAGACCCAGTAAAACCAAATAAATAAATAAATAGTTAAAATATTCTTTAAAAATAGATAACCAAGAAAAACTAACTGTAAATTCATATATATATATATATACATGCATGCTGTGTCACTTCAGTTGTGTCCAACTCTTTATGACCCTATGTACTGTAGCCTGCCAGGCTCCTCTGTCCATGGGATTCACCAGGCAAGAATACTGGAGGGGGTTGCCATATCGTCCTAGAGGGGATTTCCCCTACCAGGGATTGAACCAACATTCTATGTCTCCTGCACTGGCAGGCAGGTTCTTTACCACTAGTGCCACGTGGGAAGACTCTCTCTATAGATAGATAGATATACACATACACACAAAAAGAAAAGTATCCACTGTAGTTTTGAATTAAGAGGTCACTGGAGAAGGGGAACCCTCTTATACCATTGGTGGGAATGCATACTAGGACAGCAACTATGGAGAACAGTGTGGAGATTCCTTAAAAAACTGAAAATCAAACAGCCATATGACCTAGCAATCCCACTGCTGGGCATACACACCAAAAAACCAGACATGAAAGAGACATGTGTACCCCATGTACCCCAAACAATGAAGCACTGTTTGCAATAGCTAGGACATGGAAGCAACCTAGATGTCTATCGGCAGAAGAATGGATTAGAAAGTTGTGGTACATATACACAATGGAATATTATTAAAAAGAACACATTTGAATCAGTTCTAATGAGGTGGATGAAACTGGAGCCTATAATACAAAGTAAAGTAAGTCAGAAAGAAAAACACCAATATGGTATATTAATGCATATATGTGGAATTTAGAAAGATGGGGATGACGACCCTACATGTGAGACAGCAAAAGAGACACAGATATAAAGAACAGACTTTTGGACTCTGTGGGAGAAGGCGAGGGTGGGATGATTTGAGAGAACTGCATTGAAACACGTATATTACCATATGTGAAATAGATCACCAGTGCAAGTTCGATGCATGAAGCAGGGCACTCAAAGCTGGTGCACTGGGACAACCCTGAGGGATGGGGTGAGAGGGAGGTGGGAGGGGGGTTCAGGATGAGGGACACATGTACACCTGTGGCTGATTCACGTCAATGTATGGCAAAAACCACTACAATATTATAAAGTAATTAGCCTCCAATTAAAATAAATCAATTAATATTTTTTAAAAAGAGGTCACTGGTAACCTTCCCAAGTACAATTTCATTGGTGAGGTGTCTATGGAGGCCAGAATTCAACAGAAGGAGGAAAGAAACAGAAACAGTATCTCTCATTACTTAAATGAGTGATTCCGAAACCAAGTGGATCATAGAACCACTCAGAAGGCTTTTTAAGAATACAAATATACAAGTAACACCACCCCAGGTTTCTATTTCATTAGGTCTAAGACATGGGAATATATGTATAAGAGTTCTCTAAGCAATTCTAAAGACTTCAAGTATACAGAAAAACAAGTATCAGTAGACCCAAATCTGAAAATCCCTAATTCAATCAGGCTCTGTAAATCTTGTAGAAATTTGCATCCCATAGAACTGTAATGAAAAGTTTCTCAATATTTCTTACCCCTTAGGACAGGAATTAGGACTTACTAGCATAAATATAAGCTTCACTACAAGTTCGAAGTTCTGTTCCAGTGACTATGACTGTAGGCCACAGACTGTAAAATTCATTATTTTTTGTACTTGCTTATCCTCAATATATGGGTTTCCCTGGTGGCTCAGATGGTAAAGAATCTGCCTGCAATGCAGGGAGATGTGGATTCAGTCCCTGAGTCAGGAAGATCCTCTGGAGAATGGAACGGCTACCCACTTTAGTATTTTTGCCTAGAAAATATCATGGACAGAGTGGTCTGGAGGGCTATAGTCCATGGATTTGCAAAGAGTTGGACACGACTGAGCGACTAACACTTTTCACTTTCAAATCCTCAATATATAAAAAGAATGTCTAAAGATGACTAAAAGTACATCTGACTCTACTTAAAGGTATTCTTTTTGCACAGACTTAAGTATTAATCCTTGTAATATTTCAGAACTCTTCATGCTTAATGTTCAGATGTCTTCTCTTTGACTATGCAGTTAAAGACAGAAATTAAACTTTTTTTTTCCTCAAAAGTCAATGTGGAAACTATTCTTCATGTACAACTAAACAGGGTTATGGATCTAGACTGCAAGTCCAGGGGGTAACATGAGTGAGAAGGTGCTTCAGAACAAAAACTGAGCTAAACTTATTTTCCTTTATTTCCTCAAAGCTTCAAGTTGCCATTTAGGGATCTCTTTATGTCCCTCCTTTAAAGGCAGTTCAGCTCAGTTGCTCAGTCATTTCCAACTCTTTGTGACCCCATGGACTGCAGCACGCCAGCCTCCCATCACCAACTCCATCATCAACTCCAAGAGATTACTCAAACTCATGTCCATTGAGTCGGTGATACCATCCAACCATCTCATCCTCTGTCGTCCCCTTCTCCTCCCTCCCTCAATCTTTCCCAGCAGCAGAGTGTTCTCAAATCGGTCAGTTCTTCACATCAGATAGCCAAAGTACTGGAGCTTCAGCTTCAACATCAGTCCTTCCAATGAACACCCAGGACTGATTCCTTTAGGATGGACTGGTTGGATCTCCTTGTAGCCCAAGGGACTCTCAAGAGTCTTCTCCAACACCTCAGTTCAAAAGCATCAATTCTTCAGCACTCAGCATTCTTTATAATCCAACACTCACATCCTTACATGGCCACTGGAAACACCATAGCTGTGACTAAATGGACATTTGTTGCCAAAATAATGTCTCTGCTTTTTAATATGCTATCTAGGTTGGTCATAATTTTTCTTCCAAGGAGCAAGTGTCTTTTAATTTCATGACTGCAGTTACCATCCACAGTGATTCTGGAGCCCCAAAAAATAGTGTCTCACTGTTTCTATTGTTTCCCCATCTATTTGTCATGAAGTGATGGGACCAGATGCCATGATCTTAGTTTTCTGAATGTTGAGCTTTAAGCCAAATTTTTCACTCTCTTCTTTCACTTTCATCAGAGGCTTTTTAGTTTTTCTTCACTTTCTGCCATAAGGGTGGTGTCTTCTGCATATCTGAGGTTATTGATATTTCTCCCAGCAATCTTGATTCCAGCCTGTGCTTCCTCCAGCCCAGCATTTCTCATGATGTACTCTGCATATAAATTAAATAACCAGGGTTACAATACACAGCCTTGACACACTCCATTTCCAATTTGGAACCAATCTGTTGTTCCATGTCCAACTCTAACTGTTGCTTCCTAACCTGTATACAAATTTCTCAGGAAGCAGGTCAGGTGATCTGGTATTCCTATCTCTTTCAGAATTTTCCACAGTCTCTTGTGATCCACACAGTCAAAGGCTTTGGCATACTCAATAAAGCAGATGTTTTTCTGGAACTCTCTTGCTTTTTTGATGATCCAATGGATGTTGGCAATTTGACCTCTGGTTCCTCTGCCTTTTCTAAATCCAGCTTGTACATGTGAAAGTTCACGGTTCACATACTATTGAAGCCTGGCTTGGAGAATTTTGAGCATTACTTTACTAGCATGTGAG